>JAOWCC010000946.1:0-108959 GCA_030867875.1 Actinernus sp. WN-2022 | reverse complement strand
CATAGCTTATAAATGGGTAAATTAAAGAATAATATAAATTTAGAAGGCTGTTGGAGGGTAAATATTTTTTACACTTAATGAGAACATTACTATTTTTACTAAGTTTATCATTTAAATATTCGATATGTTCTGACCAAGTAAGGTGGGTGTCAATGTAAAAACCTAGATATTTCATACTGTGACAGTTTTTTATAGGTTTATTGGCTATTTTTAAAGGAGGATATAGATTATATGATTGTTTTTGTTGAGGTTGAAATATTAAATATTAGTTTTTTTCAATGTTTAAAGTGAGTTTGTTGGCACATAACCAGTTATTATTTTTTTCACATGGCGGTTTTCATAAAAAAAAAAGATATTTTAATGATACATTGATATATTTGTCCCAGTGTCTCTTCCCACCCCCCTCCTCCACCCAAAGAAAATTTACTACATTACTACAAAACAAAATAAAATACTAAATAAAAATACAAAACAACAAACCAACGATAACAAGAAATCAAAAGGTAGATATAATGTGGTGTGGCCTGGCGCTAACTGAGGTCATGTCCAAGAAAGAAAAGAGAAAAAAAAACACGAGGTGTCATTGAAGGACAAGGGAAAGAAGCATATTCCATTTTGCATAATGAAAGGAAAGTTTGTCTTTCTCTCTGGCTATAAACAGCTCTAGATTATAAATCAATTTAAGTTTTCTAACAAAAAGGTTGATGAGCAGGGTCCGTTCCTTAAGTTTACAAGAATATATAAAATATTTAGCTACTAATATAACGTGATTTATCAAAATAAAATGCTCTAGAGGTTCTACCAGCCCCAAAATAATATCAAATTCATTGAGCGATCTTTGAAGCAAATTATGCTTGGTGAAAATCTGTTGGACTGCATTCCACAAAGACTGAACTAAAGGACAGTGAAAAAATATATGTTCTATGGTTTCGACGTCTATTTGGCAAAAGGAGAAGTGGGGGGACTGTATCTTGCCGATCTTGTGAAGTAAATAATTGGTGAATACAATACGGTGAAGAATTTTGAATTGAAATTCTCGGGTTTTAGTATCAAGTGCGCATTTGAAAGGAATTGAGTAAATAACTTTCCAATCAATGGAATCATTTATTGTTGAAAAATATGTATTGAAGTGGATCTTTGCCGTTGGTGTTTCAACGATTTTAGATATTAAACAGTTATAAACTTTTTTAGAAGTAACCTTTTCAAAGTTTTGAATAACCCGGCGTGAAACTAGTGTTGTGTTTTTTTAGTTCAGCCCTCCATTCTTTAGATAAAGCCGTATATACGCTACGTAGCCAAAACATTTCTAATGGGTTGAGCTTTTCAATAGCAGTTTTCAGTTTTAGACCATCATTATTAAAGAAATCTCCAATTTTGCAGATATCTTTCGAAAAAAGATTTTGATTAAACACTGATTTTTTACCAACGCAAACAAATCTATTATTCCAAATAACTTGGTTGGCAATTTCTTCTATGGTTTTGGGGGTAGAGTTGTTTAGGCTAGACCAAGTTGATAGGCATTCTATATAATATGTTGGTAAATCCAATGGCAGTTTAGAATAATCGAAGTTGCAGTGAAAAAGAAAAGTGCCTCCTACATTCCGTAAATAGTAATTTAACATAATTTTCCAAAAAAAACGTGAACACTCCTCAAAGAACTTTTTGATGCACATGATTCTTTGAGCTTGGATCATTGAGGTGATATCAGGCATCTTGAGGCTAATCTTTTCACCTTATCTCTCCCGTTCCAGAGAAAACCGTATACCAAAGTATTTGTTTCTTTGATAAAATTCTTGTCGGCATGCATACAAGATAGGGAGTATAATACTTTTGGAATTGCTAACGTTATAATTATCTGTATTTTTCCCAGTAATGCAAGACCTCTTCATTTCCACCTGCTCAAAGTATTTGACAAAAAAATCAGTAATAGCTGTAAAATCTAATTTCTTGGATTGAGTTTCGTTATAGGTAAAGTAGATACCGACAACTTTAACTGTAGTTTTAATCTCTTTCACATTTAGTTCGTCGGCCGAGGCCTTCATAGAAACTAGAGAGAGCACTTCTGTTTTGTATTCATTAATTTTTAGTCCAGAGAAAGATCTGAAGATCTGCAGAGTGGATAATAAGTTAAAAAAAGAGTTTTTATCTCCCAAGAAGACTGTCACGTCGTCAGCAAAAATAACCAGTTTAATTTCACTCTTGTCAACAAAAATTCCTGTAATATTTTGGTGGTTTCTTATGTTTATTACCAGTAGCTCCAGTACAATTAAGAAAGAAGAAAGAGCCGGATGTCCCTGGCGGACCCCGCGAGAGATATTGAAGAAAGGCGTGGCAAAGCCGTTGTTTACGACACAGCTTGTGATATTGGTATAAAAAGTATCGATCCACGAGATAAAAGATTCACCAAAATTGAAAGTTTTCAACGCTTTCTTAAGAAAACTTCGATTGACTGAGTCAAAGGCTTTCTCAAAATCAATGGTTGTTAGCAAGGAGTCGATATTTCTCTTTTTTGTAAAATCCATCACATCGTCGATTGTGCCCGCTGATCGCATCGAATGTAGTTCTTCCTTTAACAAATGCATTTTGGTTATGGTGAATGATATTGGGTAAGACGTTTTCGAGCCTTTGCGCGATAGACCGCTTTGATCCGATTTTCGCATTGACGTTAATAAGAAATTGGTCTCCAGTTTTTTATGTGACGTCGATCTCTACCCTTTTTTTCAAGTAAGGCCATCCCTATTTCTTTTTCCGTTTCTCGTCGTCCGACCGACCCATTTTTGTGGCTTTTTGTAAAAATAAAAATAAAATTGGGGGAGGAGTGGGGGTGAAGAAACACTAGAGCAGCTCCTGGAAGCTCATGCTCGAGGATAGGTTACACAATAGTTTCGGCGGTGCATTTGTAATTCCATTTTTGTAGCGTATACGGACGACGACATCGATGGTTTCGTCGTCCATGTTGGTTTGTAACCTCGCCTGTGCAACCGCGCCTTATTAGTTACAGTCTCTCCATGCATTTTTTATTATTAATTTTTTTTTCTCACCCGACCGACCGACCCAATTTTTGAAAACCCCACCGATGAGAAACGGGAAAAAAAATAGGGATGGCCTAAAGTTATAACAACTTGTTTTTGTGACGTGGTCAGCTCTCCTTTTTCGTAGCAGTCATTCAAACAGTCAACTAAAATATTGCCTAGGAGTGCCCAAAAGGTTTTATAGAATTCCACTGTCAAACCGTCATTACCGGGTTTTTTTTTATTTTGAAAGGTCAAAAGTACATTATAACATTCCATCAGGGTTAATTCCCCTTCGCACGACTGTCTCATGGCATCTGATAGTTTAGGGATATGTGGAGAGTTAAAAAAGGGACACGTACTAAGTTCGTCTATGACATCTTTGTTATTTTCACAATACAGGTCGGCATAAAATAAGTGTATTTCGTCCATTGTCGTTTTGGGATTTATGATTACTTTTACGTCCTTTTTTGCGAGGTTTCTAATGAGACTCTTTTTATTTCTAGAATTTTCGAGGTTGAGAAAATACTTATTGCTTTTTTCGCCGTTTTCGTACCAGTTAACACGAGAACGTATAATCGCGCCTTTGACAATGTAATCAAATTCCTTTTCATAGTCAGATTTTAAAAGTTCTAAATTCTCTAACACTGTCTTCTTCCGATGGAAATTCAGCACACGATGTTTCGGCTTCTTTTAGCTTATCCTCGATATTACGTATATATCTTATCCTTCCTGTTTTTTTGCCTTCATTTTGCCATACTTTATTGTCTCCATTCTGATTTTATATTTAAACCAGTCCCATTTGTAACGGATATCGGTTTCACAGCTAATTTTGTCAAGCCACTCTGGATATTCATTCGTGATTAAATCTACATAATCCTTATCGTCTAGGATGGATTGTTAAACTTCCAAAATGAAGGCCTGCGCTTGTTTTCTTCGATGCTATTAATATCAATTATTATTGCAGAATGATAAGTTTTGATTGCAGTTTTGATCAAAACATCTTCCAAGTCGTCCTGGATGGAGTCACTAATTAGCCAGTAGTCAAGCCTTCTTTGGATAAGTGGGCTCTTTTGCCTCCAAGAAAAGCGTCTAACGTCCGGGTTTCTAATCCTCCATATATCTATAAAATCATTTTCCATCATAAATTTTGTTTATATCTTTTATGGACTCTTTGTTGCCGGTGAACCGCCAGAACAATCAAGATTAGGGTCAAAGGTCGCATTAAAATCACCCCCGATCATTATATTGTGATCGGATTGGTTTCTTTTGAGTCGAGGTGATTGGCTATTGATTTGAAAAAAGTACATTGTTCGTTCGTTTTAGGTTAACTAGCAAAAACAAAGACGCTTGTAGCAAAGCTTCAATAATTATAAATCTACCCGCCTCGTCAAGATGAACTGATTTTACCTCGAGATCCAGGGAATCTCGTATTAGAATGAGGACACCTCGGCTGTGGTTTGATCCATGGGCAAAGTACATGTCTCCCCTTCACTGCTTTTTGTTTATCTAGCCAATTGAATATAGCTTTTCGTTTTTCATCATTTCGAATTCCTCTGACATTGAGAGAAAGAGTAGCCTCTTCCGCAGGCATCTCTAATAGGAACCGACCGACCGGGCCCGGGTTTCCTGTGTGAAGCGCCGAGCGCGATTTCTGGCTTGTAAACGGACTTCGCTACGCTCCCATACAAACCCTTATATTTTCGTAACTTGAGCTTGGGCTGCCTGTGGTCAAAGTGAATCAAATTTCCATCGAGTGTAAAATAGAGGCAGAGTTGCTTCCAAACGGCACCGCCGACATTTCCGTTGATCTAGTCGAAAATTGATAAGATATTTCGATTATTCGAAAACCAGCAGAGCAAGAAGAAATGCCAAGACAACTGCCCTGGAACCCGCAAGCGGTAGCTAGTTTTTATTATATACGGAGCGTTAGCGTTTATACTCCTTGGCGAAGTTGTGAAAATAACACGTCGGAACAAAGCTGTAAAAATCTCAGTTGAAATTACCACAAACACGCTTGTTCTGCTCATTGATTGGGCGCTCGTTGATTCGTATTTCCATGGGTTATTTCAACAGTCGCATGTTAGTTTATATGTATCTGAAGTAGATCGAAAATCACTCGTTTATGTTTGGATTAACGGGTTTGATTGAATCTGGAACTTTCACAGTTTTAGCGGTCGTGCGTGATACACATGAACGGAGCCATAATATGCAAATTTGTTGTGTTTCATATCGTGTACATAGATATCGAGTGCGACGAAAACCTTTGCAGTTGATTTAGTCGAAAACCTTTGCAGTTGATTTGGTCGAAAACCTTTCCGAGAACCTTACCAACCAAAAGCCATGTAAATTGCAATTTGACCGAAGAAATCGTGTCCTCGATTGTGTCCATTATTACAACTAAAAGTTGTTTATTTTATTACTTCGTGCTCAGTAGACTATACATTGCAATCGGCCCAGAAGAGTCAAAGCCAGCAAATGACACACCAGTTTTACGGCAGCTACTGTAAAACTTGAGCTTCAAATTTTAATATTCCTCAGGGCTTGCGAGCTTGATCCGGTGATGATAGACTAAAATCGGCTAGCTCCAAGGTGAGGAGGAGGCTGTATTTCAGGCTACGACGATGAGCGATTTGATTGCTTTCATTCACAAAAATTATGACCCACCCCTCCCCAAATACATATTATTATGCGCACAAAAACCTGCGCGAAGTGGCGATAACATGTCGATTTTTGGCAGGCATCTCTCTTCCTTTCTCTCTCTTCTCTCGGCTCCAATCTCCCTCTCTTTTCTTCACCTGCCACAGGGAGCCCATAATCTGATTTCCTCAAAAATTAGAGATGCCTGCGGAGGAGGCTAGAGAAAGAGCTCTAAATTGGATATTATTTTGTTGCGTCATGAACTGTGATTGTGAATTGATCATTACCTCTAAAAACAAATACATACCTCAGGAAGCACCTGCCAACATAATAAGATAAGTAAAACGATTTGATGAATAGAAAAATAACAACATAATTTAAATTCCCGCTAAAAGAGAGAAAATTGAAACGAAAAAAGATGTAACCCTTGCGGCATAAGCGGGAAACATATGCAATCAAAGGAACTGTGCAACGGCACATATGTAGTTCGTCCAACAAAGACGCATTACTAGAACGAGTCCAGCTAATTTGTGACAGCCTAGAGTTTTTAAGTCACAGGTCCCTCTGGGACGCTCCGGATTTTCAAACAATGTCGAACAATTCAAACGTATTTAAATTTGTTTGTTATATTACTAGGGAGAACTGAATAATTGCTCGGGCCAGGCCTTTGGCCGCCCGAGTCATGTTTCGCAAATCTTTTTTATTTTTTATTTATATTTTTTGTGTCGAGGTATTTCGCCGTCAACCAATCAGAAAGCACTGTGCACGTGGACAGAAAGCACTGTGCACGTGGACACTGATAGACTTCGGAAATACGAAGAATTTGAATGCGAGCAAAGAGGAAAGTGTTTTGTGCCATTTGTAGCTGTTATTTGGCTAAAACCAAAAGTTTCTTCGACTGAAATGCTAAGATGTTGAGTTTTTCTAGGGCTGACAAAAGTTTTACGGATTTCGCACATTTTACGACAAGATAACTGGCGCTCCTGAACGCACGTGGATCGACATGTAAGTAAATAAATGATATAAACTTCATCACCAGCTTGTAGTAGTGTCGTGTTTATTCGTGCCTTTTAAAAGTAATGGCTTAAAATACATAGTAAATAGCCCAATTTTTCAGTTCGGATCATGTTTACGATCGAAGCTTATATACATGTAGTTACGACTCCATCGTCAAATGGTTTAGTAAACTTGACATGATCCCTCGCTCATCAGTTCTTTGATCTGAAGCCAGCTCATTGATATGATATGAGCATCTTCTTGTTTAATATTCCTTTCTGTTAAGAGTATCAACAGAAGAGTATCAGCATCAAATATAGCAGTAAATAGCCCGATTCCTTTTGTTGTAGGCCATGGCCAGCTAGCGTCGGTATTTTCACTCGGTCACTTCATGACATAGTAAGAATTCGGGAAAGCCGACCCCATTCGTTATAAATTTCAGCCTCCTGCAAGATGTAGAAAATGAACACTAGCCCTAATATTTGAAAAGTCACCACTCTACTCGAAAATAGAACTGCATGCAGATCTAGATAGATGACTTTATTTCACATTTAGAATGACACATTCCTAAATATTCACAAGCGATATAGCTATTATTAGCTAAAGGAAAAGTTACATGTATGCTACAATATAATAGCACCTGTGCTTGGACAGTAAAGTTAGAAATAATACTAGAAGTAATCATAGATTATCAAAGTGCGTTCGACATATTTTTTTGCATGAGAACTACGCCTCTCGGCTTTCAATTGTTTTCTCAACATTTGTAATACCACTCCAAAAGTAGAGTATAGAACACAAACAACCCTATTCAGATGTGTATAAACTGCATGCATCCCAGTTTTCATGTGATTACACTCCAGTGTAGGACATAAAATATATGTGCATGTGTGTAAACTACACCTTCAGACTGATTCAAATATTCTTCAAGTGAGACTAAGGCTGGTTGCAGAATATTGAGTGTCCATTGTTATTGCAGAATAATTTCTGATCATATTGGGTGGGCTCACCTTGTTTTTATATTTAAGTTCCTTGACATATCCAAGGCTGTGGACTACTGAAAATCATTGATTGCTAAGAATGTTGAAAAGTATGGGTTGGTAAACCCTGCTAAAAAGAATTGCTTTCTAAAATACAAAAGAAAACTCAATTAATATTTGTAATATTTTCGAGCAAGTTAAGTTCAGAGAGAGTGTTATGTGAAGTTGATTTATAATTACTGGGAGCAGTTGTGATAGGCCTTTTGCAGGAAACAGTCATGTGCTGGTATAATACTTTGTGAACAAATGAATTGAGCTTGTGGGAAAGACATTGCCATGGATGCTGGATGCCTATCTTCAAAAACGCTGTGTTACAAAGATCGACAATCGATTGGAGGTAGAAAATAGCATTTACAAACATTACCAATCTCGTACAAGTGCCTTTAAATATATTAATTAAGTTTGTTTGCCATCTAGTACAACCACGTGACTGCATTCCTACGAAAGGCGATTCCATTATATATAAATGAGCATGAATAGTGAATCAATAGACCTAATCAGCTTGCCTGTTTGTTTTACCATTTCAGACCACCTGACTTTTCCTTGAGTAATGCTTTTTTATTTTTCTGTATCCCAAGAGCAAATGTACCAATTTCTATAATTGGACAACAAAGCACTGAATCTTCTGGAGAACTATTACCTGGTCTGAAATGGGGCAACAAACAGGCAAGCTGACTACATCTAGATATATCCGGCTTCCCTAGCACAAACTATGTATGACACAAAAATATGCTAGAACTCCATGAACTACATGTATTCACCTATTCCTAGGTGGCCCGAGTTAAGGCCACTCAGGGCCTCTTGTTAATTGCGTTTTACAAGAGTATTTTCGATGTACAATTTATCAGGTTCCGATCTACTAAAAAAAGCTTTTTCCCGGCTTTCTTCGCTTCTTTCAACTTAGGTAAAAGCCTCTTTCTGCGCTCAACTATTTCCTTTGGATAGTCAGGAGAAACCCCCATACCCGGTATCCTTCAAAGCTCCAACACGGGAAAAGACACCTTCCCTCTCAGGATATCGAAGAAACCTGGCGATGATCTGCCGTGGTCTGTCACTCGATCTTTTGAAAGCCACGATTCGATGGACTCGCTGTAGCTCTATGTCGACTGCGTCCTCAAACCCCAACTTGTGCTCGAGGAATCCATGTAACACTTCGCGTGTATCTTCCCGTCCGTCCGGGGATTCTGGTATCCCATGAAAACGGAGGTTTTCGCGTCTAGAATAGGTCTCCAGGTATAGATGTTGCTGCTTGAGAGTTTCCAAATTATCGGTGTTTTTATTGCCTTTCATTTCCGCTGCTTTAAGCGCCATTCGAAAGTGTTCGACCTCTGCATTCAGCATCCCCAAGCCTCCTTCGATCTCAGTAACTTTTCGGTTCGTATTCTTGTGGGAGTTTTCGAGAGAAGTGAACTTTGATTGCAGATCAACTATGTTGCTTTCCACAGCGGATAACTTCTTTCCTATAGTGTCCATTTTTCCATTTAGCATCTGAAACTCCTGGATGACCGTATCCAGCTTCGAAGAGGACCAAGACAGTTACGTAAATTATGAATTGAGCGTTTTTATTGGATCAGCTCACCCAAACCGTTTAAAACGCTTGCTGCAATAGAAATGTTGCGAGACATGTCGATTTCTTGGTATGTTACAACTTGTGTCGCAATAATATTGCGATACAAGTTGCACCGGAAACGTTTCCTAGTGTAACGGCCCCTTAGAGGGGTAAATATTTTGAAAATGTTTTTTGGATCGTTTGAATGACGTTTTGCGCCACATTTTTGTCTACTGAACCTAAATAATTTGGAGTGTATGTGACGTTTTACATTTATTGCATAGGCTGTATACCCACTCCATGGAGAAGAGATTGATCTCCCCTTTGGTCAAGAAAAAACCGTCTCACTTATTGCGCAAGGTGTGCCTGAAAACGCCAAAGAAGTTCATGTTTATGTGAAAGTGAGAACTGGCCATAATGAGGACGATGATGAAGGAGAAGTAAACGTCTTCACCTATACCCAGATTGGAGAAATAACAAAATACCTCTACTTTCAAACTTACAACCAGCAAGCATGGAGCTACAACTCAGAAAACATGGTTCTTCCACTCGGTGGCGATAAAACGATCCACTTCTCAAGCATGACGGTTGGTGGTCACAAGCCCAGTACATTTCATTGCTCAGCTAAAGTAATCGGTTACTCAGCCCCTCTTGAAGTGTACCCACTCCATCGAGAAGAGATTGACCTCCCCTTTGGTCAAGAAAAAACCGTCTCACTTATTGCGCAAGGTGTGCCTGAAAACGCCAAAGAAGTTCATGTTTATGTGAAAGTGAGAACTGGCCATAATGAAGACGATGATGAAGGAAAAGTGAACGTCGTCACCTATACCCAGATTGGAGAGATTACAAAATACCTCTACTTTCAAACTTACAACCAGCAAGCATGGAGCTACAACTCAGAAAACATGGTTCTTCCACTCGGTGGCGATAAAACGATCCACTTCTCAAGCATGACGGTTGGTGGTCACAAGCCCAGTACATTTCATTGCTCGGCTAAAGTAATCGGTTACTCAGCCTGAACATCTGTCTTCAAGTATCCATGAAATTAATAACAAGAAAAGTAGTTTCAATGATTGGTGTGATTAGCAATAGCAATGAATTTATGGACAAATCGTAGGTAATGAAAGTTAGTTAAACATCTGACACCTGACTGTTTGTATAAGTTACTCCCACTAAAAGGCTATGAACGAACGAGATTATCGCTAAGTCGAACCGAGAGGCACAGAGGTTTTTTCTTTCCTTATGCTATTAAGTTTGGAACAGCTTAGATTTAAAAATGCGTAAAATTTCAACCTTAGCCTCTTTATATTTGCCGTTAAATCGACATTTGAATGATAATTGTATAACTTTCTGGTTTCTAGATTTGCCTCAATAGACACAATCGGCTAACCCGTGGTCGGATGTCACATGGGTTGATTTGGGTACAACAACAAACGCATGTTGCATGTGCGTTCAGTTGAGATTTAATTTTGCAACAAATTTTTAGACATGCCTCACTATTGCTGTGCAGGAGGGTGTCAAAACAGCTCCGAGAACAGAAAAGATCTGTCTTTTCATGGATTACCACTCCATTATTCAAAGAGAATGTTATCGGTTTGGATCACAAAAACGAAAAGAGATCCTCGGTATTTCAGCGTGAATATCCATACGATTTTATCAATCCAGAATCATCTAAAAAACGAATAAAGAAGGATGCAGTTCCTTCTATTTTTGCTTGAAGCAGAGAAGTCCAGGTTGTTCAAAGGTCTGTTGTAGAAAAGCTGAACGCTAGCAGGATTGAGGAGGAGGAAGCGACAGATACATGTACATCATCAGGGAAAAGGTGACATGTTGGTGTCTCTGTCTGGCCAAAGACTGATTTCGCGAAAGAAACAAACATTTGAGGATGATGTTTGTAGTGAATTAGATGGTGATTATCACAGAATACCCTGTTCAAATAAATTTTGAACATCGCATCTGCTTTCTAAAATGTACAACACTAAAGAGGGAAGAAACAGTATTCACTCATTTTACTGGATTTAATTCTTATGGTGAATTAAAAAAATATTTGCATTTTGTATTTCCCAACCTGGATAGGAAACTATTAATATACTGGTACTGAAGCGGGTAAATATAGTTTGATTGATACAGAAAAGCTATTTGAAGATGATAAGGATGACCTAGATGCTATTAACGATGATGAAGACCAGTATGACATAATTATGACACGCTCATAAACTGTCAGTAGAGGATGAGTATCTTCTTGTATTAATGAAATTGAGAATGGGCTTAACCAACATTGATCTTGGAGAAAGGTTTTGTGTTACTGAGAGTACAGTAAACAACATATTCCTTACTTGGATAAATTTAAGATATGGCCATGCACATAGAGATATTATATCTAAAAACTCACCTGAAGAGTTTTTAGAGAAATATCCAGATAATTCTATTATCATTCATGTTACCGAACTGAAGATTCAAGTACCTAGTACACTTCAGAAGTACAGTAAGAGCTATAGCAGATTTCAATCCCACACTACATTGAAATGCGTGCTTGGTATTGATCTTAAGGGAGGAGTTATGTTCATCTCCCAACTTTATGAGGGTTCTACCAGTGATAAACAAATTGTGAGAAGATCTGGATTCTTAGAAATTCTAAAACAACAGCTAATAACAGGAGAAATCAAAAAGGCAGATTATATTATGGCAGACAAGGAGGACTTTCATATCTTTGATGATTTAAAAAAGCTTGACTTGCAATTAAATCCCCCCTTCCTGAACGAAAAGGTTGGATTTGAATAAGATGATATAATTGAAACACAGACCATTGCAAAGCATCGGATCGACGTTGAACGAGAGTAGTATAGGGCGCATGGAATTACCCCCTTTTTGCGGCGCTATGCTAATTTTTGCGGCGCGCTCATTAATACAGATGACGTCACGGTTCTATTGTCTTGGACTCATGAATAAAATGAAGTGGAAATTGAAGTGGAATCTCATTAAATGAAGTGGATTACATTATCTATTGTTTCATGTTCATGAATAAAATGAAGTGGACATTGAAGTGGAATCTTATTAAATGAAGTGGTTTCTCATTATCTATTGTCTTTCCGCATGAATCAAGTGCGGCGCTCATGAATCAAGTGCGGCGCTCTCATGAATAAAGTGTGGCGCTCTCATGAATAAAGTGTGGTGGTTTCTCATTATCTATTGTTCCTTTGGATGAGGTCATGGTTCTATTTTTGGGATCCTATTGTTTGGAGGCGCTATAAAGCTGGAACCGATCGCTGCCGAATCCCATCGCGCAGAATGGTATTGTTTTCGGCGACATGTACTTACGGCTATTAGGTTAAAGCGAGGTCGGCATAATTATGAATAATACAATTAATTATTCAATACGACGATTGTGATTGGCTATTGATAATCGGTATGGGAATAACCTACGCCCACATAACATTAAGCACATGTCAATCACTGTTATTCGCTCTCCGTTATGGGACAATGAACTCACTACGCTCGTTAAGGAGACATCATTATCCCTTTTCCGCAGTTATCTACTAGTTGGTAATTATCCTAATCTTGTTATATCGATAGATGAAAAGTGTCACAAACTTTGAGAAGCACATACCAGTGAAAATGAGTCCGCACTGGAAAAGTGTGCTGGGACTCTCGATTGCGTTTGTTTTAAAGGCTACGCTAGTTTTCAATTTACTTATAAGTAATTTTGAGTTCGAAGATATAGTGCCTCCTTTCCTTCACACTTCGGATTAATACAGCAACTTGGTAGTTTGACTTCTACTTTGACTTCTAGTAGCGAGCGCGGCTCGCGATTCTGAGCCGGTAAAGACGACAACTAGTTGCATAGATGACAACGACTTCGACTTCCAGAGCAGACAGAAACACGAGAGAGGTCTCTTTTTAAAGCTCAAGATTAGAATCATCCGTTTCTTCATTTGTTTTTGACGCGCTATCACTTTTTATGCTGTTTTTTTGAGTTTTTCTTGTTTGAACTCCAAACAGTACCGCTTTCCTTGTAGTCGATTGAGACGACAGCAAGTTTCATTTTTAAGAGCGCGACTTCTAGAAAAGAAATGTATCAGTCAATTCCAAACCCGTGCATGCCCCCATGCCCGGGCCACCCCCGGGCATTTGAACATTTTGAAAAAAATTCGATCAAATGCCCCACTACCAAGGCAGAAGAACTGTTCAAATGCCCCAGCAGTTTTTCATCCAGTCTGTTCAAATGCCCCACCATCGGTGACCGGATCGGAAAATTTTCCAAAAATTTTCGACAAAGACAAGGCAAAGACTATTAAATGAAATCATTGCTTTATTGACAATCTCCGACTCAAGCAATTCACAGGAAACACCGACGGTGAAAACCACCTTCAACCGGTCAGGGATGAGAACAATCATTTCTACCGGCTCGATCGTATATACTTTATAATAAACGTAATGGTTTGAAATTGAATATGTTAGCTTATGTTGTTGGTATATAAAGTACATGTATGTAACAGGCACCAATCGGCCCGTCTTTTACCGATATAAATAATTATGTTTTTAACTCACGCGCTGTCGAGGGTCGCAGCAAATTCAACTTATCACAACACTTGTCACGCACTTAATATCACGCAGTCGGTCAAAGTTCACGAAGCAAAGAAAAACAACATAGTTTATAGGTTTAAACATAAACAATTTACCTCTGAAAGTGGCCTACAAAGTTGGCAGGTTCACTCTTTCAAGCTTCTACAAATGCGCAATCCTTATCCTGGAAGTCCTCGAAGACACGTACGTTCGCCACGTGCGTTCTCCATTTCGACGCTTGTAGACCAGACAGACAGAATATATTTTTAAACAGATCGAATGCCCCACCCCCTACCCCCACTGTTTGTCAAATGCCCGCCCCGGAGGTCATAGAAACTCGTAAAATTTCCCACCCTCGGGAGCAAGCCTCTGATCAAATGCCCGGGGGGGGGGGGGGGGGATGCACGGGTTTGGAATTGAATGATACAAAAGAAACACAAGAAATGTCTCATTTTAAAGCTCAGTATTAAAATATCCGTTTCTTCGTTTTGTTTTGACGAGTTATCGATTTTTATGTTGTGCTTCTGATTTTTTTTTCTTGTTTGAACTCCAAACAGTGGCGCAGTCCTTCACACTTTAAGGGTGCGTTCGATTGCCCGTATTCCGGTATTAGAATACACAGAATGATAACTACAAATCGCTAATTTCGGGAATTTTTAGTCCATGGAATACAAGATGTATCCTGAATATCATATTTCAGCAAACTTTAGTAGCTTACAGTGCAAAATGTGCCTGAACCAGTGATTTCCAGAGATTATTCCATCTATTCTTATTCCGGAATACGGTAGTCTCCTTCGCACCCGTTCTTAGGTGGCCCTAAAAACGGGTGCGAAGGAGACTAGGAATACGGTCAATCGAACGCGCCCTAAGCCGGTTCCGAGCCGGTGATGACGACAACTTTTTATAGAGTTCGCCTTCTAGAGCAGACAGAAACACGAGAGAAACGGCTCATTTTAAAGCTCAAGATTTTACAAATTCGTTTCTATATGTGTTTGTGATGCGTTTGAAATTTCTGGTCAAAATCGTTTGATAAGTGTCCGGTATTTTCTTCTAGTGTAAACGCTTACGAATCCGGAATCATAATTTTTCAAGAATCCGGGATGATTTCGAGTCGGGATAGCTTGCCTGAAGAAAGTTTGTATTATGCAGGCTGCACTACGCTACAAACCGCGTAAGACAAAGAACGCTGGTGTAGAAAGAGAAATAAACAAATAAAGCTCGTGATCGGTGAAAATATATTCTTTTTATCAGATTGTAATTCTAATTACAACGCTAACAGTGATATATAAAATAAAATGCGAATGCAAAGTTTCTCTTGATGCGTGTTTACTTTTTGATGTAGTTCCTTGGCATTTGTTATTGCAGTTTAGTCAAATTCAAAAGCCAGGCGTACCGCTGAAAAGCTTATCCAACTCAATTCACTAATTAGCTTTTCACTGCCGCTCCTTTGTTTCGGTATCTTCTGTTTTAACACAGGAGGTGGAGCTTATGTTAGCTCGCCGGTCACCCGGGAGTTTCGAAAGGTCGATTAATATGCAAGCATTGAGGATATTTTGACTGCTAGAAAGATTTTTCAATTTTAATGGCAGAAATATTCAACGGATTTCGATAAAAGAACGCTCGATAACAGATAAGTTATAAAATGGACTTTAAGCAACCAGGACGACGACGGCAATGACGACGGGACGTAGAAAAGTGTTTTCTCCCGAAATTTGGTATCTACTATTTCCCTTGCACTACAGCTTACCACTTTATATCACATATTTCCCTTGTTCGCCTTGAATTGTTTTTCACAACCAAATTTTCGAAGCATATGACGAGTATAGAGCTCCGTTCACGCCGAACGAAAAACGGATTGATTTACTTTCTACGTTCGCGTTCTCTTTAAAACGTCAATTTGGGGTTTTCACGTTGTATTTTTGCAGAGAACGGTGGAAATGTAGGAGACTGCGTGCAATTTCACGTGCAGCTATTGTTTTATGTCGTCGTCGTAGACGTTGCCGTCGTGGTTGCTTAAAGTCCCTATTCTTGGGAGGGAGAGAGGTTGAGAACCACAGCAGAACTAATAATAAATTTGATAACTCCCTTATATACTCCTGTGGGTAAAAATGTTCCCAACCTCCAAAAAATATTGTTAATCAAGACTTACTGAATATTACTCTGTACAATTTTTTGGCAAAAATGTAACGAATAACAAATAGCTATTAGCAGTTAAAGTTCACGACAAAATTTGGCGCGCGCTCATTGGCTAAGAGCGATCACGTGACGTTATAGTAGTCGTCAGCGGTGCAAACTATCAGGCGTTATAGTTCACAACTCTGGTTCACAACAAAGTTTTGGCGCGCGCTCATTGGCCAAAAGTGATCACGTGACACGACAGTTGTAGACCAAGGATGCAAACTATTATGAGAAGCCCATATCATTACACAAATAGTTTGCCCGTCGAGCCGGAAACTAGCAGTCGATAGTTCCGAGACAAACACACTCTATTTGTCGTTATTGTTCATCACCAAATTATCTTCCACTCTCATCGGGCACTATTGCCCCGCGGAGGACAACTATCACGTCACGTGATCAATTTCATCCAATCACAATCGGCTGATAGTTGCCCGCGGAAATTTGATGTTCTTAAAATAAACATAAGCCCGAGAACGAAGTTCGCGTTATTGTTCAACACAAAGTTGTCTTTCGTGCTCAGCGGGCACTATCGCCTGGATGACAACTATCACGTCACGTGATCGCTTTTAGCTAATGACCGCGCGCCAAAATTTTGTGGTGAACTATAACGGCTGATAGTTTGCATCCGCGGACGACAACGCTCTTAGCCAATGAGCGCGCGCCACAATTTTGTGGTGAACTATAACGCCTGGTAGTTTCCCTTGGAAATTTGATGTTCTTAAAACCAAGCATATCAGGCTTGAACTTCGTTCTCGGGCTTATATTTCAAATTTCCGCGGGCAACTATCAGCCCTCGACGAACATACATGTACTCTGGTTATAATAGTCCCGAGACAGCTAGTCACACTCTATTATTATAACATGGAAAATATTTCCTATCTCTTAAATAATAGCTTAGAAGGGGAGCAAACGTTCCTTGAGGTTCCCATTATGATGTGAAAAATGGTGGGGAAAGCTAAATAATTAATTACGTCATGAGGACTTCGTCAAACTTTTTATTACTGAAATAATTATCTACAATAGTGGCTGTTTTTAAGTTGAAGCAAGCATTTTGTTTCTCATGGCCGCGAGTTTCTTCACCCAACGACTCAACTTCGTTTCCTCGTCTTCATGCAGCTGTAGATAAACCATACAGGGCTTAAGTGAGACCATACAGGACTTAAATGAGACCATACAGGACTTAAATGAGACCATACAGGGCTTAAGTGAGACCATACAGGGCTTAAGTGAGGCCATACAGGACTTAAGGGAGACCATACAGGGCTTACGTGAGACCATACAGGGCTTACGTGAGACAATACGGGGCTAAAGTGAAACCATACAGGGCTAAAGTGAGACCATACAGGGCTTAAGTGAGACCATAAAGGGCTTAAGTGAAACCATACAAGGCTTAAGCACACTCGGATTGGCGTTATTTAACAGATAAAGAAGCCTTAGCCATGTTTTATACTATCATAAAACACTATGGGCATTTGAGAACATGAGAGAAATGTTAAAGCACAAGCCAAAGGCTTGGATTTATGGCTTCTTTATCTGTTTTATAATATAGATTTACACGCGCGATGAAAGGAAACCGCCAGTTGAAAACGATAAAACACGGCAAACCATATTATATACATGTACTCTGATAAAACATGACTTTTTAGCCAATCAGAGCGCGCGTACTATCGTATCTATTATAAAACTCTAAAGAAACATAGAAAGTTGAGCGCTCATTTGAGCTAGTTATGAGAATTTACGTTTTGATGATCAATTAAATGAGCCATTTCTCGTTCTCCCAAACTCCTCTCGTGTTTCAATAACTATAGAAACACGGAAAATGTTTTCTATTTCCTATTAAGTGGAGTACAATCAGTTGGTCAGTGATTACGAAATTGCACGACCGCGTAGCAGGGGTAAAACGTGCAATCAAGAGTATGATTTAATTCATACCAAATAATAGCACTCCGCTATAAATGTTGCAATTAATGATTTACGTTTTACAAATTTAAACTCATCTACTGCAACTGAGTCGAGAAAAATTTGACAACAAAGCAAATGCTACCACCATATATTTGTGCATTGGCTGATTTGAGGCCCCTACATTTTGATTGGTTCAGCAAAATGATGTGACTAATGAGACTATTTCAAACCAATCAGACTGCAGTAAACCCCAGTGATTAATGAATATAATTAACTAATTAACTCACAAGAGAAGCAAACAGTCCTTTGCTGTCGATAGGCTGTGACGTCACAGTGCTTCTGGCGGGAGGGTTTGTTGATGTGGGTAATGATATCGCTGTTGTTCCCATCTGACTTCCTCCAAACATGGCATCCTCGTGGCCTTGGTCTGAGGGTTTGGTATTATTCTAAATTTTGGATGAAAATGAAGGTACATTGTAACTAGAGCTGAGAAAGTTACGGCAAGTACTTGTACTTTAATAATATGGCCCAGTTACTGTACGACATGTCGTGACACTATTAAAAAGGTCTCCATACTGCTTTGTCTTCCTGAACCAATCAAATTACAGAGTTACGGTACAGTAAGTTAAAGTTCAGTTACGGTAAAGCTACGGACATGGCATATTTGTGTCTCGCTCATACAAAATCTTCTCTATTTAAAAAGTACTGTATTGCTTTGGTATCGATTGTACATGATTGAAAGAGAAAATGGTTGGATGGAAAATAGTAATGAACTTGGATATGAAAGGCGTAGTGGGAATGAAAACATACACCCCTAACGACAAACACATAGCATTTATGTAAGTGGAAGGTGGGTCAGATACTGGTTATATTTCAGCTAATAATAATAAACAAGATTGTGACTTAAATATATATAGTCATGAATATTAGCTATCACGATAAGAGAAGGGAAGAAAGGTCAACTCTCTAGTCCCCTCTCTCCCTTAGCCTTATTTAGGGAGGGGGGTGGTTGACAGATTGAGTAACATGTTTAAGATTAGCCTTATAATTAGAACTGTGCTATGTCACATATACCCTGTGTGCCAGAGGTTATTTTTCCCGCCGACACACTGAGGCACGAGAGTCGAGCGACAAAGTAGCGAGCGGCGACACATTCTGTATATTTTTCATCACGGGCCTGCAGTATTGGCACTGCAACAGCTGCTGCGGTGAGCCTGCTCTGTTACACATTGTTATCATTAATATTTTTTTAAGACAAAGCTAAATAAAAATAAATAAATAAAAGTGGGAACATTATGATCTATTGCTATAAACTTAGCTTATTTTGTGACGTGGATACCTCCGTGTATTAGTAAGAGCATACTATAGTAAGTGATACTAAGGAGTTTGAGAGTCTATAGTTGCTGCTAAAATATTGCCATTTAAAAACTAAAGAAATCATGAAAGCAAGGCTAGTCAATCACCATTTAGCTCTGACCATAAAAAACTATATAAATTGAGATCTCAATAACATAGTAGCGAAGCATCCACGCGGGCCAGCGCGAGCAGACCACCATACATGTACATACAGCATATGAGTGAAATTTTAGTTTCTTGCCCGACTGCCTTCCCGACCAGTGCACCAGCGTGCGGAACACGCAAGGTTTTCGAGTCCTGAATCGGCCTGACCGATTTTGTTTGGCTATTTAACGCCGTCCTGTCATTTACATTTAATTCTCCCATTTATGGGAATGTGTGATTTTCCAAATTATCTCGATGATAGGTCTTATTTTTTTTGCCATAACATGAAAAATAATCAATTCCCAAATTTACATTCCGTTACATCTCCGCCTGCACACATACGCATCATGTTCTTTCTGTTGTACGCCATCGCTTTCTCGTTTCATATGCGCATGCAACTCATCTGCACGCGTAGTATTTATTTTCATAAGTACATGTACATCTGCACGGCTACACACATGACATGTTTCGTTACATATGCACGTGCAATTCAACGTCTTCTTTTTCGTTTTCATTTCCCGTTATCTTCTTTCTCCTTAACCTTTTCCACTGATTTCCCTTCATTCTACCAGACAGTTGTTTTAGTGTTTTTATCTCTGTTTTCTTTATATAATTTATCGTTTTTTTTCGGGTCGTTACCTCAGTTCAACAACAACAACAACAACTTTATTTACCCTATTACTTACATAGAGTATTTAGAAAAAAAAAAAAAAGAAATTGGAATATTTAAAGGGTACTGGCACCCTGAAATAACTAGAAAGCTAAAAATGCCAGGGAGCCAGTTTACATGGCTGAATTAAATTACTAGGTCGGAGAAATAAAAAACACACACATAGATACACATAGAAAATTCTACCAATTTAGTCTATTATTTTATACCATAAATATTATAGATACATATATTTGGGAGGAGGAAACCAGTCTTGTTATCTTAAAAATCAGTAGTTGCTATTAATATTTAAAATGTCTGAACTAAGCTAATATTTGCTTAGAAATTCGTTTTTTAGTTTTTGCTTAAACTGTCGAATTGAGGAAGACTTAATGTTCTTCAATTGAATTCCAAACTTTTGGTCCTTGAAATCTGATATTAAATCTTCCGTAATTGGTACTAGCTTTAGGAAGATAATAAGACTGTTTTGCTGCAGATCGTGTATTACATGTATAACTGTGGACACTTTTGACTGAAGTGAAAAAAGTATTGAAAACAGAGGGCAGAAGTTGATTGTGAAACTTGAACATAAAAACTGCAATATGGAAGGTAATGAGATCAGTTAGCTTTATAATATTCAATATTTTAAATAAAGGACTTGAATGCTCGTCAAACTTTGAAAATGTCATAATTCGCACAGCCTTTTTCTGTAGTACAATAAGAGGCTGGACAGTTGTTGGGTATGTATTACCCCAAGCTATCATACCATATATCAAGAATGGGTATATTAGAGCATAATAAAGTTTGGCAAGGATTGATATGTCAACATAGTACCGAAGTTTAGATAAAATGCCAACACTTCTCTTTACTTTTTTTGAAATACAATCAATTTGAGATTTCCAGCTAAGGTTAGAATCAATAAAGATACCAAGATATTTAATACAATTATCTTGTCGCAAACGTGTATTACTTATAATTAAATTAACATTTAATGTTACCTTCCTTTGGGGAGGATGAAATATAACAACATTTGATTTATCTATATTTAGTGAAAGCTTGTTTGCTCATAACCAAACATGAATATTTATTAATTCATTATTTATGTTGGATTCCAATGTAGAAAGGTTCTTATGCCTACAAAATAGATTGGCATCATCTGCAAATAGGTGAAAGTCAAAGAGATCAGAACAAAGATGGAAATCATTTATGTAGAGTAGAAAGAGAACTGGACCTAGTACATATCTCTGGGGGATACCACAGGAGATTGTTGCTGAACCAGAGGTTGTATTATTTACTGTAACAGTTTGTTGTCGGTTACTGAGGTATGAAATAAACCAATTTTTAGCAATTCCTCTGATTCCATAATGTTCCAATTTCTTGATCAAAATTGCATGATTTACAGTATCGAATGCTTTACTAAAGTCTAAAAATATTCCACAAGAAAAGTCCCGCTCATCGATTGCTCTTTGGATTTTATCAATGATGCTAAGAACAGCATGATCAGTTGAATGTTTAGCCCGAAAGCCAAACTGTTTCTCAAAAAATATTTTTTCTTTCTCTAGGAAGTCCAGTAATCTGCTACACATTAGCTTCTCTAAGAGCTTATTAAAAATAGAAAGGAGAGAGATTGGACGATAGTTACATAAACAATATTGTGAGTCTTTTTTGTATACTGGTATTACATTTGCCAATTTTAAGTTGCTGGGGACTACGCCAGTTGAAAAGGAAGCATTAAATAATGTTTCCAAGGGTTTAGAAATCACTACGCTGAGAATTTTCAAGACAGAAACTGGTATGCTGTATGGGCCAGTTGCCTTACCAGTTTTTAGATTAGAGATTTGTGTTTCTATTTCAGCAGCAGTAGTAGGAAAGACATAGAAGCTATTACATAATGGGGATTTTATGTAGTCTAAAGGTGAAGTTTGAACATTTGGTATTATTTTAGCTAAGTTAGTTCCTACATGTACATTAGCAAAGTAATTATTAAAGGCATCAGCAATAGCTATCGAGTCAGTGATTTCAACATCATTTTCTACAATCTTAACAATTTTTTTACTGGTTTTAGGTTTGAAATGAATTATTTGTTTTATTCCACTCCAAACTCTTTTGCTATCATTGGCATTTTCTAAAAAGTATTCATTACAATGTTGTCTTTTACTAACCTTAAATAAATGATTCCATTTATTTCAGTAGTATTTAAATTTAGAATGATAATAAGTAGATTGTGTTTTCAAATATTTTTTATATAATTTATTCTTAGCATGGATTGATACTTTGATCGCAGAGGTTATCCAGGGTTTTGATTGGAATTTTAATTCTCTTCTAGAGAGTTGCTTAATAGGTATGTGTCTATCAATTATTTCAGAGATGTTAATATAAAAGGAATCAAACATACTGGATGAATCAAGGTTAGATGTAAATACAGAATGCCAATTAATAGATTGTATTTCATTAACTAAGGCTGTTTCATCAAGTTTAGAGTAATCTCTTTTATGTACCTTAATATTAAGAGGGAGGGACGAAAACTTATTAAATATAATGAAATTAGGTAAATGGTCAGTAAGATCATACACTACATTGCCACTGATAATAAAATGTTCAATTGAGTTGAAGAAAATATTGTCTATCAAAGTTGAAGAGTGGTCAGTGCCTCTTGTTGGCTGTAAAATTTGTGGTTGAAAGAACAATGAACCTAGATCATTAATGAAATTTTCAGAAGCAGTGTGAGTGGTGATTTTCAGGAGATCAATGTTAAAATCTCCCATGAACAAACAGAGCTTATTTTCCTGGTGAATTTTTTCAATGGTCAAATTAATATAATCCGTGAAATTGTCTAAATTTCCATTTGGATGCCTGTATACATACATGTAACACTCCACATAACAAATTTGGTTGACCAACAGTATCAATTTCTATCCAGAGGGCTTCAAAATCCTGTTTTGAAGTTGTAATGTCTGTTCTCACAGAGAAGTTTAGATTATTTTTAATGTAAAAAGCAACACCACCTGCATTTGAAAGGCTGGGTTCAGAGATAAGGTCATAACCAAGAATGTTGACATTAGTCAAAAGTTCCTTGTCAACTTTACATTTTGTTTCAGTAAGGCCAATCAATGAAAATGGGAAATTCAATGCTGATAGCATGTGCACAAAATTATCATAGTTTGCTGCCAAGCTTCTTATGTTGCAATTCAGAGCAGAAAAGGAAGTGTTATTTGACGAGCATTGATTTATATCATAGTTACTATGGAAATCGTGTATACTATAATAATTAAAATTTTGATCGGTTGGCATGTTCAAGTCAACATCTGAATTTGTAAGATGAGGAATATTTGTGACAGGAGAAGTTATGCTAAGACGTGGAAGACTGTTTAGCTGTTCAACCCTGTCCGAAATATCAAAATCAATGTCTAAACATTTAGGACAATCTGTCATTGAGGCATTTAATAATATATCAATAGTTGATTAACAGTACTTATCTTGACAGCAACTTCTTGACAATGTCATCCTTTGATTTGATATGAATGACAGGGCTATGCTCATCCTTTCGAAGAAATATCTTGCCATTTGAAGTCCAGATAAATGTGAACCCATATATTTCTTCGCCTTAACACATTCCTTGAACAAAGCTTTGTTACTTTCAGTAAGACTCTCATTGATGTAGATGTTGTTTGAGATGTCGTATCCAAGATCCCTGGTTGTTAGAGTTTTCAATTTCTTACGAGCTCGATAGAATACCGTAACTCCTTGACATCGCGACGGACGAACTTTGCTATAATGGCAGGTTCCGATCTATTCCCTCTATAATTTCTACTTACTGGTAAGCGATGGCTAACGGAAATATCTTCTTCATCTATATCTACGCTTATCAGTTTACCAATTTTAATGATTATTCGATTGGTGTTTTCACTATCATCTTTGGGGAGTAGAATGCCTTGAAATTCAAGGCATTCTCGTCGTGAATACTGTTCGGTGTCATTCAACTCCGCCTGCATACAAATAACTCTGCCTTCCAACGACTGCATCGCACATTTTAGGATTTTGTTTTCTGCTATGATTTCCTTCTGCACTTCATTATGCTTAGATAACGTGATCATTGCCTCCTCATATTTGGCATTTGCTAGATCAAGAAACTTATTGGTTTCCTCGAGTTTCTCTCTCAGATCGCGAACTTCGGTCTTGAGTGGCGCCAACTTTTCATCGAGGATAGATTTCAGTTGCTCCACCATAATATATTTTGAACCCATGGTAGAATGTTATGTAATAAAGTACTAGGCCAACAAAGACATACAATTAAACGACAAGTGACAATAACTAAACACGAAGTAGCTTCAGATTTCGGGAGTGAAGAAAAAGCCCGCCATCTTCGTCTCCGACCGCTGACACCCATGACAATTGGGAGCTCTGCTTTTAGGCTTGCCTAAATATTTAACAACAAGAGCCCATCTGGGCTTTCACTCGGGCCACATGAGATTGAAGATGAAATACGCTTTCATTTGAAATCCTCTTAGTAATAACCAAAGGGAAGAATTATTAGCTGAATTTAGCAGTCTTTAGGAGTGGCCGGTAGCGCGGTGACTTTCATTCTCTGCTCCCCTAGTATATATGTAATTTAATATTTTTGTTTTTCTCGTATGTTGACCTTTTAATTTAAACACTACTTATTCGTTTAACACACAGCATTCGAGCAGGCATATATTCACTGTTTTGAACCCGAGAATTAACCGTACTACCGTATTTCATGGTCCCTTTCTTTAGTAGTGGGTTGTCGGTCAGGTGATTGTAAACTCTCGTCATTTAGCACAGAAAATGTATTCTGATGAATAGGGATTGGGTTGTCATGTAAGAAAGATGGCTCTTGAACAAACTGATTCGTTGCTAAAGCTTCAGTAGGTTGGGTAGTCTCGGAACACTGGAGACCTAATGGTCTTTCGTTGTCTTCTTTTTTGTATTCTTGATTATTTTTTTAAAGTTTGAAAGTCGGATCTCAGCTTTATTATATCCGCTTTCAACTCGCCATTTTCAACTTCTAGGTCAATAATACGTGATGACAGCATCTTGATTTCGGTCTTGTATATATTATCTTGCTGAACTAATTTGTCTTCCAAATGACTGAGTTTCGTTTCTTGATTCGTGTTTTGATGTGACGAGAGTAAGAATTCATTACGCATATCAGTTAGGTCAGCGTCCATGTTACAAATCAAGGTCATTAAATCAGCGAGAGAGTTCTTATTGCGGGCTAACAATCCTCGTGAAGAATCTCAAGAATTCCGTCTCTTCCGGTTTGAATTTGACTCATGTGTACAGTTGCTTTTGGAGTTTCAAGGATATGTTGATCCAAAACTACAGGCTCTTGGGGTTTTTCATTGACTTGTGAACTTGCAGGCTCTGTAACTTGTTTTGTTTTCTTAGTATAACATAAAGTGTTGAACATGTTCTCAAGCATGTCGCACGTGACCTCTGTTTCTTCATTCATTAAGTTCTCTACTTTCATCTGTAATCTGGGAAACTCAATCTTTGCCCATGCCTTGGCACATAACTATTCCTTCGACAGCTTGTATGTTTCCGCTAGGTCAATATCCTCGCTGGAACGAAATAACTTGATCTCAATACTCTCTGACTGTGTCTCTGCCTCATTTAAGTGGTCGATCCAACTGACGGTAAATTTAAATATCTGACAGTTTTTAAGAGACTCATAATATTGGTCTTGAAGGGCCTTCACCCAAAATAAGATGTTCTCCTCGGATGTTTTAAATGCAGCACAGCGAGCCGATGGCTTATAGATTCCAATATCTATTTCTTCGAATTTTAGCTTTCCGGATCCTGGCCCCTTCACTGGCTTCAGGTCGTCGTACGTGTCGTATATAAAATCACTGGCCATCTGGGTAAAAAACGCGGTCCTTCGGCTCCGACAATAGCGCCAGTTGAAATATCCTGAGCCTGTTGGAAGGCTTTCGCACGAGTGAAGTTAAATACAACATTAAACTGCTTACATTTGAGAGATGGGACTCCAAATTAGAGAGAAAGTTCCTCGCGGGTCCTCCGCCATCTTGATTTACTGTATTAAATTATGTAAATAAATTAACCTGGCGATTGTTGCGTGACCAGCACAGTGCAATGTGATTGGTGGTGAACTTGACCTTTATTTAACGCATGCGCAGAAATTTGGCGACACCCAACAAAAAAAATTTTTCTTTAAGACTCGATGCTGCCACAGGCAGCCCGAGTAATTATTCACCGAAGTGGAGGTGAATAGCGGAGAATATTTACCGAGCTTCAGCGAGATAAATATCCACCACTATTCACCGACACAGAGGTGAATAATTGTTTTAGTATATACATGTACCACACTGCAGGTGAATAGCCAGCACCAAAATAATAGTTATTTTATTTTCTCTCAAATGGACAAAGACTGCCGCGAGGTGATCGCTCCTTCGCTCGGAGGTGAATATGAAATCATATTCACTGTTTGAGTAGCCAATCAGAGCGTGTGAAAAGTGATATTCACTGGTGTGGTATATACTAAATAAAATTATTATCATTTTACACTAGCACAACCACAGTATCACTAGTCTTGGCACACTATTTAATGTATAGAAGCATTCAAATCTCAATAACATTGCACCATTTGAAACTATCACAACCAAACTTCACAGTATCACAATTAAATGATGGCACACATTTTAAAGTGCCTATGAAGTGAAAGAACTTATTATTGTACTGGTTCTATGTAAAAAAGGGAGACACTTTAACAAATCGCACACATTTTGCCATTGTCTGTACTCATATTGATCATAGAAATGACGTCATAAAATGTTCAAAACTCAAGTGGAACAACGAGCGTAGCGACGAAGCAATAAACTGCTTTCGAGTCGAAAAAGGCCATCGAAAGTCAAAACGTAAACACTTCTAATTACTGTTGCTGAGAGAAAGCTATCTTAGACAAATGGCAATTCGGTTCACCGATTAACTTCTGTAATTGATGGAATGCATGTGAAATCTTTTTTTTTTTTTTCTGGATCAGAAAAGTTATTGAACTATATAATTCAAAACTTCTGAGCTCTGAGAGAACTAGTCTAGTCACAAAGTCTGACTACAAATTCACCGAAACTTTCTCCACTCAAGAGAAAACTTCATTTTGCCAAATGGCACACTACAAAGAAGTTTGACTCACCGATTCATTTCTCCTAGTAATAAAATGCTTGTGAAATCCTCACTTTCTTGTTTTTGGAAGCGAAGTTAACATCCATTTGAATTCACAAACCTCGCCGTGAAAGCACTTTGCAAAGCTACCACGGCTTGCGAGTGACGTTATTTTCATTGTATGTACTATTTTGCATATAGCGGAGAGCTAATCAGAAAGCGAGAAAATTGAATGTTGTTGTAAAATGTTTTTTCCTGTTTGTTGTTCACACCGGTACGATGAGCTAAAATTATTATATTAATTTTGTGCAATTAATAATAAATTTGGTGAGTAAGAACAATATTTGTTTTGTTGAAGTCAGGCATAATCGTCAAAACTGTGCAACAAATTTTATGCCACACATTAAAGAAATGCTAATTACATGCGTGATGTCAAATATGCACAATATATATTTGTCTTTGTAAATAATACACAATACAGTGCATTTTTGTCTAATTCTCATTCTAAATTTCTCTTATATTACTTGAGGAGTCTTGCCATCTGTCATAATTATTTATCGAAGCCTTGCCATTGGCCATATAATATAAATGTGCATTTTACCCACTTGACGTCATGCATGTGATTAACATATCTTTAATGGCATAAAAAATGTCACATGAGTTTGACAATTATGCCTAACTTCAACATGAAAAGAAACAGTTTTTGTACTCTCCAAATTTATTTTTAATTGCACAAAATGACCAAGGGAAGACTAACATTTAATAAAAAGCTAGGCATAGGCATGCACTTTAATGTGTAAGTGTTCAATATTGACCCACCGCACTTTCCCCATTCATATGAGATTCACCATTTATTCATGCATAAAGTCTATGTATACAAAGGATTACACGGTACAATGTACATATAATTTATAAACTGGTTTTATGAAGATGTGACAGGTATGACAGACCATACTCATCTGATAAATACATCACTTAAGGCACAGTAAGCAGTGCAAACCTTTTGCATTTTTTTGCCCTGATGAAAGGCAAATGCTCGTAACATCAGCTGTGTCATGCTTCCCACACCGATTAGCATAAATGTACTTTAATCTACTTTCAATTGATTATAAAAAAATATTGATTATATGTATCTTCCCACCAATGCAGACCTACTCTAGGTTTTTTTACAAACTAGTTATCCAATGTACAAACCTTTTTCTGTTGAATTTCTCGTGTGCTTGAACTAGATGAGAACGTCTCTTGAACAAAATCACTGCTTTCTATTCTCGCAATTGCATCTACATCTGGCACAACTTCCTTTCCTGCAAAATGGCAGAGAATCTTACAAAAGTAAACTCACAGTAAAAAGAAAATTAATATTGTTGAAGATTTTACATGCATGCAGATTAGTGAAATACCATCATTTGCATTTAAGCATGAACACGACTGAGGCAAAAACATGTTCTAACTGGGTATCAAAGTAGCATAACTTTATTTGTCATCAAACTTTCGAAGTTCGAATATGTGTGCCAGACAAACTTTTGCACCCAAAATATCAAGTTGTGCTCCAAAAATCAAGTGATACGGGAATTTTCAATATGGGAAGTGAATAACTTGATATTTTGAGTGCAAAAGTTTGTAAAGCATGCCTTCAAACTTCGAGATGTTGATGACGAATCATGTTACATTTGACACGCTTAGATGCAAATGACGGTATATACTTCATGGTAGTATTCTGTTCCATATAGTCTCCCTGCATTATTTTTAATACTGTAAAACAGTAGAGAGAAAATGATTATACAGGGAGATTATATGGAACAGAATACTACCATGAAGTATATACCCACATTTTAAAGCTGTTATATAGAGTACTTCAATATTTGTGCTCAGTGGGATTGGGTGTCGCACTAGTTATGGACTTTGCTCAAGGTGCGGCCAGAAAACGAATATGGTATAGCGTATAACATGACATGTTTACTAAAATTGGCAATTATACGGCTATCTACAAAGTCAATATGTTGAAACATATATAATAAGTAATAAGGTAATACAAGGGACAGGAGGATTTTTAGATATGCATATATAACAGATTAAAAACGAGCTCGTTTTAATTTTATAGTATAACGAGTGGAGTACTTTGGATTGCGAGACTGACAGTATAATTCTTATCATCAGGGGTCAAAAATTATACTGGATTGCCTGGTGTAATTTCGTGGAATTTGTATATTTTGTAGAAGGAAATTTGGCCAATTTAAAATGCACGTGGGAGAAAGTTAAAAACCGTGTGAAACTCCGAGAGAAAGTACCAAGCAGTCGTGGACACATTCTATTGTTTAACTTATAACGGGTACTTTTAAATGATACAAAATCAAGTACATGTAAGAAACAAGTTATTGAAAGATATTTAGCTTACTGATAACACTACATAAAAATGGCACATGTTCTGGTTGTCTCTGAAATGTGATAGTTGAGCCGTAAACTTACTTGCTTGATAGTATTACTGAGATCTACAGTAGTCACATCAAAAATATTTTATTCCAAAAAAGTCTACAATTTCAAATGACATTCTTAACATTTCATTTGATAACTTTCGATCTTCATAAATGATCAAGGTACAAATGTACATGATTGACACAATAAGGATTTTGTTGAATATTCATTGGGCTCTATTAAACTCAAAACAATAGACCCATTAAAAAAATGGCATCCAATTTAAAAAGCTATTGTCCTGGTAACATGAACACGAGGCTAGTCAGTCCACACAAAAGCTTTTGAACGTGTAAGCGAGGCTAGTCAGTCCTAAACAATAGTTAATTAAATTGGACACCATTTTTCGAATGGGTCTATAATATTGTATGTTTAATTTGTTGAAAACTTGGTTACTGTATTCTTACTAGGATCATAAAAACTTGACTGAAACTTTTGTTGACAGCTCTAAAAATGTACATAAATCACATGTGAGTGAAAGAGATTGTGGGGTTAAACTAGTTATCAGGCCTCCCTCGGATGTCTATTTAAACCTACATGTATTTAAAAATAGTTTTGCAACAGTTGAAATTAAAAACTAATGCATAAGAAGTATTTAGTGTCTTTAATGATCAAATGATTGAAAGATTGGATAAATTTAAACATATTTAAAAATTGGTCCAAAATGTGGGCTATTTGTGATGGTTTTATACACTGAGTTCATTGCATCAAGTCAAATAATAAGTATAATATATTGTCTGTATACCCAAGGGATGTTGTTGGAAATTTATACTATCTGTCAATTCTCCTAGTTAGGCCAGGTTAGATGATAATTAGGGCAATAATTTAGAAGGACAGTAATTCAGCATTTTTTGGAAAAACCTCCAGTGAATGGAAGGAAACAGAAAGCAGTTGGACCATGCAGCATCTTGTCATGATGTTGAAAATCTATCAGACATTTTTTGCTAAATGATACAGTATGACACATGATACAGCCAAAAAGACTAGCAGAGTACTCATAGAGCAACAATTCAAAGCACCAACCGCTGAAAGGAAATTAAAAAGCCAAGGGGTACCTTTTCAACATTATGTGGCGCCAGGGCGGCGCAGTGTTCAAGTATGTGCACTTGAATGACTTGAACAGTATGAGCCGATTGGTTGGGGGCAAAATACCTCGACTTGGAAAATAAAAATAATAATAAACACTTGCGATTTAAGACTCGTGCTGGCCGAAGGCCTGGCCCGAGTAATAAAGGCAATTGTTAAAAAAAACGTATGACAACTATCTGATAGGCCCTTTGCAGGACCTGGTCATGTAACATTTTAGCCTGTTAATAAAAAAAAATGGGCCTAGAACAACATGAATGCCAGAAATTGAAAGAGCAAGCGAAAATTATTAAAAAGCCCAAGTTTTAGGTTCATATCTTTAAAACTGAAGGAATGGCAAATTTTTGAAAACTCTATAATTTAGCTTAATTTAACAGCTTTTTTTGCTGACTGGCATGGCTTGCAAACTCTGTTAAATTATGCTAAAATTAATTATAGAGTTTTCATAAATTTGCCATTCCTTCAGTTTTTAAGATATGAACCTAAAACTTGGGCTTTTTACTAATTTGCGCTTGCTCTTTCAATTTATGGTATTCATGTGGTTCTAGCACCAAATTCTTTTGGATTGACAGGCTAAAAAGGTCATGTGACCAGGTCCTGCAAAGGGCCTATTCCCTGTACATAGGTACATGTATGTGCATTGGACATTAAGTTTGTATTAATTAATTATTGAATTATGCATTGGACATGATCATGAATTATTGCATTCTGATTATGAAAATTAGCCAATTATATTGCGAGAAAATTGGCGGTTGTTGTAAAATCCTTTGTAGTTTTCTTACCTAACTTCTTTCTTTCCCTGTCTCTATATAACTCATCATCTTTTGATTCTGGGTGGAGAAAAAAATCAGAGTGTCAATAATACATTATTGATCTGTAGTGTTACAGATGCTTTCATGATTATCCCAGTATCCCAACATTCACAACTCTGCAGCATTAATTGAAGACTCGAAACTCTCCAATTCTAAGGAATATGGGCAAACATTTCACAAGAAAATTAGATGAGTTGTACATCAAAATAATACAAATTTTGAGTAAAATTTATGTACATTATGATAGGTACATGTAAAGCATGAAATATAATTTCTATAAATAAAAAATATATAATAAGTTGTTTTCAGAATGTTCTTTGTTCAAAGCCAATGATAAGTGGCGCCTGCATCTTGACACTAATTGACGTATTCAAATTTCTAAATTCTGATTGACTGGAAAAGAAATCGTTCATAGTTACTGCATTTTGATTGGCTTTTTCTAACCATTAAAACTACTCTGTATTATAATTTTATTCCTATTAAAATCACCCTTTATAACCCATCAAATATTTCTCTCGCACGTGATTGGTGGAATGTCATGTAACCCAATATTTTCTCTCCGCCAGATGTCAAATATCAGTAAATACACCCCCTGTGCGCATAGAGTGCTCCCAAAAAAATATTTGAAGGATGATAACAACAATAACCTACATTGTGGCATTCAAATATGCCCTGATATTATTTTTTTCTTGGATATTATCTGATCCTTGAAGCTTTAGGCAACTGTGTTCTTTTTGTAACAGATAATATCCACGGATGAAATATCAGGGCATATTTTGATGCCACAAATAAGTTATTCTTAATATATTATCCAATTGCACTCAGCAGAATCCAAATAATGCCTGAGAGAGACTGGGAAAATACAAATCTGCATAGGAATGCTGAGCTCTGATTGGCTGAAATATATTTTTTAGGACTACTCAGGGCTTGAAAAAGTTTTCCAAAGTGTACATTGTACCTACATTTTTACTTGTCCTTCCCGACCTTTTACTTGTCCCAATTTTTCATTAAGTACTTTGAATTGGAAAGTATCATCATGGCTAATTTCAAACTCTTTAAATATTCCATGTGTGGGGGCAAATACATGTAGTCAACAGGTCAAAGCCTCGTTTTCAGGAATTTTCAAGATGCCGTAAAGAAACGGTATGTATGAATTGTGGGTGAGGTTATTGAAGTGCCTATAGATAACCCTTCTTGCAAGTTTTATAGCTATGACCCTTTGAAATATTTTGAATACTTCTGTGACAAAAGTTTTGGTTTACAGTGAATACTTTATGTTCTACATGTATGCTTGTTTGAAATAGTGTAAATTTGACCTTTCCGGGTCTTACACTGCGTAAGTAAAAGCCTGGGTTGATTCCTGGGTAGACGTCATATAATTAATGCCTTTCTATCACAACAACATCAATTTATTCATTTCGAAGGTTCATAGCTATAAAATTAATTGCAAGAAGGGTTATAACTTTAAACAGTACACAGTTTACTGCTCTGTGATTTTCTTTACAACATTTAAGGTTTAAGATTTGTGTTACAGTTTCACTGAAATTGAGCCACATGTTCTCTGCCTTGCTGCTTTACTATGAAATACACCAAACTACAATGTACGTGGTCAAACCAGAAAATAATGTGCCATAATTATTGGCTCCAACCACAAATGTCTGCTACCCACCCCCAAACATAAAGTAACGTGTTAGCATTTGATCATGAGCATTTTGTACTTGTTTCCAATGGCACAATTTAGTAAGTCTGGGAGGATGTACATGTATGAAAGTGAAAAAGCATCAATTAATAAAAGAGACAATTGGAGACAAGATTACATATATGTAGTTGGGACAAAATCGCGATTTTTTGGCCGTGCAGTCCGTGCAGTCCATGCAGTCTTTTTGCCTTCCTCTCCTTCCTCAATCGTGGCACTCTACATTGTACATTAGGCCCAATTCTTCTACCCAACATCGAGGAGGGAAAAGACTAATGTTTCCAATCATGGACTGTAGAATATGCCTGAATGTTTACCTGCTTTTTTGAGAGCTTCTTTCACCTTTTCTTTGGTCTTGTCTTTTGCCTGTCATCACAGAAGAAAGAATACTAAATAATATAATGCATGTCCATGTACATGAACTGACATCTGATTTTCACTGTCATAGTATTCGATGAAGCCAAATACATGTAGGTCTGGGCCGGGTTGTTCAAAGCCCGATTAGTGCTAATCCAGGGATAATTTCCATGACAACCAATAGGTTCTGTGCAGAGTTAATCCAGGATTAACACTAATCGGGCTTTGAACAACCCGGCCCAGTATGGCAGCATGCTCTTAATACTTACCGTTGAACTTTCCTTGTCTCTGTAAAAACATTAAAAGTTTAATATCTATTAGTGACACATAATATTAATATCAAGCCAGTGAACAATATTGTCAATAATTTATTTACAAAGGAAATAAATTGCATCATTTTCAGTTGTTGTATTAACCCAAAAGGAGAAATACATTAAGGCACAGACTCGTACCCAGTCATTATTTAAAAGTAAATGGAGTTTTTTTTAATGACTGATGGGGAATGGAGAGAAACAGGGGCTATGGTAGCCTGTGTGCAGACGTTCTCTCTCCCTGCAAAAATCGGGAAAGAGACTTCTGCAAAATGCCGTTGACAATCGTGTTCTGGTCACGCGTTTCTTCTCCAGTATCTGAGGACCACACGCTGATTGGCTGTTGATGGAGGATTGCCATATAGTCATTTACAGTGTATGATTGGCTAATAACTTCCCGAGATGACCCCATGTTTACTTTTCAAAACCGTTCATCCCGTAGTGGTATTCAACAAATGTCTAGTTGTGTCTAAGTTATGTTTTTCCAGGAGCCCATTTTTTGTAATGGGCTCCTAGTTTTGCTGATATTGTAAAACATAATGACAAGAATCTAGTATAAAAGTAGAGCTTTCTACTCTTACAGTAGCTCCATAACTTAAGAAATTGAAGGAGAATTTAGAATGTGATCAGGAGTCACTTAAGCCGTTTTTGCACACAGCCCTTCAATTGTAAGGCAATAAAAGTAATAATATACATGTAAAAGCAACTTGAAAGTAATCCTGGCTTTAACACTGTACATGTACAAATGTAGGTAGCCAGTGGAGTTTACTGAGTATAGGAGATCTACATGTATATGGGCTCAGATTATTTTATATCTAGTGACCAGTCTGACTGCCATATTCTGAATATGCTGCAGTTCATCCAGTTCTGTTCCTTACAGACCATAGAGTAAGCAGTTGCAAGAGTCAAGTTTGGAAGTAACGAAAGCATGGAAACTCTCTCACTGACTCAGCCTGCATCAGATGTTCTTACATTGTACCAATGTTCTTTGCATTGTATCCTACATTTAGTTCACAGCTGCCATTTTGCAAACAAACTCTGCCAGTTGTTATATTCTCCTGTTCCCTTCCCTGTGCCCCTATTTACACTGTATCTTCATTCCTTCTTGGTCATTTAAAAAAAACACTTTATAATTATTCTCTTAAATAACAATTAACTGGGTACGAGTCTGCAGTTAGCAGACATACTTGTACCTTTTGTCTCTCGACTTCTCGTCACTGCTCCAGCTGCTGCTTCTGGATCTACTCCTCCTTTCTACAAAATTAATGTACAAGTATGATTAACATAATATTCAATTCAAACCAAAACAAAATAACCATGGTTTAGCTAACATTTGATTAGTTTTCATTCTCTTGCTGATACAATCAGTCATAAATCAAATATACAGGTACAGTAATTGTATTAATGGTGGGTGTCTTCAACTACAATCACAACTACATGTACATGTGGCATGTAGTTCAAATACATTAATTTCGGGTTAAACTTTTATAAATTTAACATGTTGTACAGTGTATATGTTGTGGTTCAATTATATCTTTGGTTCAAAAATTTTGAACCAGTACAAATTTTTTGAACCAGTACCATTTTTTTGAACCAGTACCATTTTTTTTTATCAGTTCAAATGCTTTTTTTTTAGCTCAGCCGCAGCTGTGATTATTCTGTAAAAGTCGGCTCGGTTGACACAGTTTGTTCAGTTTCGGCAAACGATTTCACACGGGCGTAGAGGGAGGTTGAGTTTGCGAGTTTTTCTTGAGAACCCTAGCTCTAGGTGGGTAAGATCTTGTTTACTGACCGGTTAGGGTTTTTTTATGGTTCAGGGTAGGGTTTTAGTTAGTTTAAAATTTCCAGCATAATTTTCCCACAAGTAGCCCAAGCTGAAATTCGCTGTAACATGGCACAGTCATAGTTAAGGAACACAAGAAGACACTGTATAGGTTTTTGTCGAGTTTTATTCAAGATTTACGTTGTACATGGAAAACTAAAAAATACCATACAAATGCTGTTAAATATTATACAGACTGTGTTGTCGTCCATGTAATTTTATTTCCAAGTCCGATTTTGTTAGCAGTGCGCATGTGTGAATAAAATTAAGAGACTGGAAACAAATTAGCATAAGTAGAGGGACTGTGTTCGACGATTAGTCACCTATAGAATAAACGGTGGTGTAAAAATCAACAAGCGCTTCTGTGGCGCAGTGCGTTAATCGACTGGACTATCATCTACCAGGCGTTCCTCGTAATACTGTCTCAAGTTAAGCCCGACCGGGCGAGGTTAGTAAGTGGATGGGTGACCGTCAAGGTAAGTGGTATAGTATAGTAACGTGTCTCAGGGGGGACACGGGGAAAGGAGGATGGGACTGGGGAAGGGAGGGTAGAAATTAGAGGGAAGAGAGGGTTGACAAAAAATATTTTGTAGGGGAGGGGTGGGTGGATCTTTTTTTTCTTTTTAGAATCTTGATAAAATGAACCAGTTCAAGAAAATGGTACTCAGGTTCAAAAAATTTGTACTGGTTCAAAAAAATTGTACTGGTTCAAATATATTTGTACCAGAGGTAATATTTAAACCACAACATATATGTTGTGGTTCAATTTTGACATTTGGAACTGGTTCAGGATTTTTTGAACTGGTTCAAAAAAATTTTAACCAGTGAATTAAAATTTAACCACAATAAACATATTACTTTGTCCTGGATCTGTCCTAGCTACATGTAAATGTACAGACCACAACATGATGAAAACAAAGTACAGTATGCCACAAGACACACTCAAATGTTGAGACTAGTACTGTTGTTCTTGTCATGTTTTGATGTCATCTGGGTTTCTATTTAACAAATAAAAGATGGTTCTCCTTGTTATATAACAAAATAATGCACGCTCGAGGTCTTGAAAAACTGCGGATGCACGAGCGGAACACGAGTGCATTTAGCAGCTTTTCAAGACCTCGAAAGTGCATTATTTTGTTATATAACAAGGAGAACCATCTTTTATTTGTTTTATAATATAAACTTCAATGTAGACGAAGGAAATAGAGCTATCTTTAGAACCCGCGTAAACATCTAACCTGGAAAAGCAAACTGACGACAAAGAAAACCCCATTTTTATGTACTTGACTAGTTTACAACTTTTTTACGTCACTGATTGGTTCAATTGTGACAGCTTGACATTGACGATCTGAAAGCTTGTTTCTTATTGGATGAAGTAATCTGCTAAGAATAGAACGTGTCAATCGATATAAAAAGTGAAAGACAGAAACTGCAAGAGCCGGCAAATGAAATTGGTTGTAATATTGTTATCTGGTCAAAACTGTTGCAGGAAACAAAGTGCTTTCGTTTTACAATTTCTGGTCAGCACAGGAGAGGTTTATCGTATCTGCACATTGTGATAGTGCAAGGCGTTGAAAATGCCTGATGGAAAAGCATTCATAGAGAAAGCGTTAGCGAATTAGCGGCAGTAGAGTTGGACATGTGAGTTGAGGATTGCAGACTATTTTCTACAACAACTGCATAGTTGACACTGATTACTGATTCTGTGGTCTGAAGAAGGATATTTTCTTTATCCCAAGGAACAGTGTTGTAACTACTGCTCTGATGGCTGTGTTGCATAGCTTTCGAGGCTCTCTTCGTTGGCATGGCCGCTATACACATGAATGATAATCTACTCTTGAAATTCTGCCAGTTCTGTGTTCTCTGCAAGTTTTATCGCCCGTTTTTCAATCAGGGACATTCAGGAACCTCTCAAACGAATTTCTACATGGAACCAGAGAAATCCCATTGTATTCTTCGCAATTCACTGTTCAGGTTTCAGCATAAAGCAGGCTTATTACAGGTATCGTCGAGTTATTGGTGAGTCATGACTCATGTCTTGTTGTTGTGTTGTCACTTTTCTCTCACCAGGCTGTTAGAAAAACCACATTTTTCTTAATTACAATCATTTTTTATATCAAGCTCTCAACGAGTAACACTGTATTAGAATGTGGGCATTGCTTTTCTCAACTTCAAACATTTTAGCATCCCATTTTGTGGTCGCTTTAGAGTACGAAGCCGATGCTAAATTCTCTCGCCTATCACTTTCTTTTAGTTTTGGGAAGCGACTTTTATTTTCCTCTTCTTCAACACACCTTAACAACTCAAAGTCGGACATGCTTTCTTCCCAGTCTATGAAATTATCACCGTTAGCTATGTAAACTCTCGAAAAACAATCACCAATACGTTTTGTTTTGATTGGATTCTCGGCGTGCTTGATTTTTTCTTGAGCGTGCATTTATAACAAAATCAAGCACGCTGAGCATCCAATCAAATTGCACGTTCTTAGGATGATCCCATCATTTATATTATAAAAGATGACAAACCCATGGCAGAATGACATCGATTTGTTTTATACAATAATTAGTGAGAAAAGTATTCAAAATAATTAAGTAATTTCATGCAAAAATAATGACATCATATTTGCATCTGTACTCTATTATTATTTTAAAAACACATGAGGATTTACCTAACTTTTCAGTACTTAAAATATTGTCATCATGAGCTTCATACAATGTAGCTTACTGCAGCTGTTCAAAATATTTTATGAGACCCTTACATTTTAACCATTTAAACCCCATCAGTGATCAACATCATTCTACATTTATATAACCTCTTTTTAAGATACATGTATCAAAACAAAGTAAAGCAGGTACATTATTGTAGGTCACGATAATATTGGATTTGATTCTATGCCTTCTTGAATCAGGACGTTAAATTACAGCAACTATGAAGGCTTTCAACTATAATTTTGGAGTGGCCATGTGTCTGTACATTGTACGTATAGTTTCGATAGCCTAATAATTGGCAGCATCAGACAGTTAATGGTGGTATTAGAACAAGCATTATAGCCACACAGCTCTGGCTGTAGCTACACTATACATGAACATGATTGTGCGTTCTATTGAAAGTACATTGTATGTTGCAGGCCTCTCAGCCATTAGAGTCAAGTCTATCAATCTGAACAACTATTCTTCAAGATACCATGATGTTTCCACATGGTGCGTGCCAAACAAATTCAAGGACTTTTCAAGGACAACTTTTTACTTTCAATTGCTAATACTTACAGTGATGCTAATGTCTTAATAGCCCCTTTGCAGGACCATGACTTTTTTAGCCTGTCAATCAAAAACAAATTGGCACTAGAATAACATGGATGCCAGAAATGGAAAGAGCAAGCCAAAATGAGTAAAAAGCCCGAGTTTTAGTAGCCTGCGTAGTTTCAGTGTTTTTTTTTTTAGAAAAATCTGAAGAAAAAAACGTGTGAAAATGGAGCAAGATGAAAAAAGGAATGGGGCGAGGCAAAAAGGGAGGGGAGGAGAGAAGAAGGAAACGCCTGTGACCGTCACCTTGAGATTTCAAGTATGCCCCCTAATTAATTATGCATGGTACTACGCACATAAATATTTCCTATAACGGTCAAACATAAACCAATCACAGTGTATCGGAAATGAGATGTTGTTTCCGATCATAACACCAACGGCAATGTGTGTTCATTTTTTTTTTAGTTATCAGTCTGCTTGGCATGTCCACAAAAAGTCCAAACAAGTTTTGCCGTTTTTGTAAATGTTCTTTCAAAACAAAGTTTGGTAATTTTCTGGATAAAAAGCAGGGCTATTTATCATTAGAAAATTTGTTCAAGCCATCAAAACAAAGAGATAGTCATGGAGGAATTCTGGCTGAAATTTGTAAGGAAGTTGGCATCCTCATCGAGCAAGACAACTTGAGGTTCTCCAGAGTGTTTGCAACCCCTGTTCCAGAAAAGTCAGCAACCTAGGGCAGCTATTTGGATTTGTTAGAGATGCTGAAAACCATACTCCTGTGAAAAAAGTTGCTAAGAGACCATTTTAGTTTGTTGAGATATTACTAGGATATATACATGTACATGTACACTCACCTTTTTTCAGTCCAGGTTTCTACCATATGTGACTCGTTATTGCAGCTACATGTAGGCTTCAACGAAACTTATTTTCTTTTAAAGGCACTATGTCACAGTACTGCACGTGTGAAAACCTGATGATTTTAAAATTATGTTCTAGCCCGAAATGAAATTCTCAGAGTGGTAAAATATTGATACTTAAATCAACTTCCATCAGTGTTCTTTTTGAACTCATCCTTGCCTCCTTTGTAAGATGTGCTTAAATAAGGTTTAGTTATTTGTTTATTCAAAATTAGTCGTTGCAGACTGCAACACAACTAAAACAAAAAAGCATAAGTGATGCTTACCAGGGGGGAAATATTTAGACCGCCACTGAGTACTCTGAATACAGCAGCCGAAAAAAGCAAGAAATTGGAAGCTTTTTGGCATTCCAACCAGAAGCGAAGAGGGTTTGGATCTCCAGTAGAGTTTATTAGTCATATTATTAATCATATGGCAGTTTTCAACAGTGATACGAAGAAATATATACATGTATCTATATGGCTTAGAAACGAGGTGCTGAAATTATATGAACCGACTGGATTGCAAAGACTGTACAAAAAGTTAGATAAAACCTTTCTTCGCTAGTAACAAAACCACCTAATGAATTCAAACACGATAGCCTTGTGAGCAATCAACATACATATGAAGCTATAGAAGTTATTATCTACAGTGTACTACATACATGTACATGAGTCAAACATCAAACTGCTATGAAACCGCTTGTCAGTTTATGCACTTTCGTGACAACGAAACTTTTCTACTTTCAACACACGGTAGCTAAACTGTATGAAATCTGAAATCCCTAATGTCCAAACTAATAGGAAAAACTGAAAGAGGAAATCCTTGTGACTAATCAACATACATATGAAGCTCCAGAAGTAATTATTGAATACATGTCTTGAGAACCCATAGAGCAAACTGATAATAATGAACGCTAATTTAGTTTCACAGACATTATTTTGTGACTACTGAACTTGCGCTACAGCATACATTGTAGCTTGAAATACTGTATGTACGAAAACTCCTGTTTAAAAATTTCCTGATGCCGAAAGGACCATAGCATCTTAAATAAGATATCCTTCTGACCAATCGAAATACATATATGAAGCTGTGAAAGTAAGTTGCTGATAGTGCAAACTAGTAATATTAACCTTGCATACTTCCGCGAATACTGAACTCTCTAAGCGTCAAATGCATGTGTTATGTTTCCAAACTATAAGACAAGAAATCTTCCATAGAATGTTCTATTTTTTTTAAAGAAAAGAGAACTGTGTTATCAAACATGTAGAAATAAAACAATGGTGACATTTGGAGAATTATTTCATGTCAAAAGTGCATAACGAATACATATATACATGTTATACATGTATATGGAAGCGAGCAGCTTGTTTCACTTTAGTCAAATTTGGACTGTTTACGACTGGAAACAGCAAAAAATACAAGCAAGTAATGTTTACCTTGGATGTACACGTAGGAAGAATAAAATTGTTGTAAATCTCACCATACAACTGTATACTGTGCAAAACTACAATCTGTGAATCATGGCCATCACCTGAACAGTGTGGCGCTTCCGGCAATTTATTTTGATTGATTCTCATTGGATGTTACACAATACAGCTGTCAATTCATTATGTCTGGAGAATGTACAGTACCGCGACACAGCACCTTTAACAGAGTGAGAAAACCTTTCTCTAGTGCATCTTCAGCAGAAGAAAATAGCAGCTGGTATATCACCATTGCTTACATCATCTAGCTTCGCATCTGGTAATGATCCAGCAGATAATGCTTTTGCTTCCATAAGTTGGTCTTCTATTATACTTTTTAGCAGGCAAATAATGACAACACTTGCCTGACTCGTCAGGAGCTCTTTCACTTTCACAAGAAGTTGAAAGATCAGACTCTTTCCAAAGCCTGTAGGTAGTACGGCAAGTACAGCTCATCCATACGCAAGTTTCCTAATACAATATTTCTGTTCGTCTTTGATTGCACCACAAAATCCACTTTGGGAAAGAGAAATGATGGCTTCGTTGAGAACTTCCTCAAAATCGTCCACAATTTCCCCCACCATTTTTAGCCTGCACATAATCAATCTACGGTACTTGATTGACAGACACAGGCATTCGACCAATCGAATTTGTTGAAGTTAATTATTAATTCCCCGTTCGTGGACGAACAGGTACATGTATTTGAAATCTCAAGGTGTCATGGTTGCAGATGTTTCCTTCTTCTCTCCTCCCCTCCCCCTCTCTTCGCTTTTTGCCTTCTGAAAATGTGAAAGTAAGAATTCAAGGCCTTTTCAAGACAATTAACAGTCAAATTAATACCCTGGGTGCCATATATAGGCTCTGTAGTGAAATAAATAAAATGCGAGGAGACAAGAGAGAGAAGAGTAGAGAAGAAAAAGAAGAGTCTCAACTGGTGTTATCCATTGAGAATCTCACTTCCATGTGCTGAGTTTCAAATTAAGAAAACTTGTCAAACCGGTTTTGCTAAGCCATACATGCCAAGCCAATGAAAATTACTGTTACATGTACAATGTACATGTACATCCAGCATCCAGGTCCTAACAAAAAGAGCAAAATAAATGACAAAAATAAATATAAATGAAAATTGTAGATAATACACGATTGAATAAAACTATAAAATAAACAAAAGTTTGGTTGATTGATGAATCCTAGTAATATAGAGACTTACAATTTATGAAAAAATCTGAAAAAGTTTCTTTCTGAATAGTGTCAGATTAGCGATGTTTCTGATTTCTAATTCTAGAGAATTCCAGTCTTTGGAACAGTGGGGAACTGTTCTAAACAGACCCCAGTTGGATTTAACACTTTCAAAACTGATATTTTCTTTATATCTTGTATTATAAAAGTGGACTTGTGATAATGAATAAAAACCAAAATCATGATTAATTAAGTTATTCAAACATTTATAAACAAAAATACAGCTATCTATAGTTCTTTTCTTGGCCAGTGGCATCCAGTTCAACTCTTTCAAGGCTTGAGTCGCAGATGAGTGCAATTCTCTTCCAAGGATCGTCTTTGCTGCCCTGTTTTGGAGTATTTGAAGAAGATCCATCTGTACAGAGTTCCTCTTATCTCCCCAGACAATGCTGTTGTATTCAAAGATAGGCTTGATCATAGTGTTGTAGTAGGTTATTCTGGCAGATAGAGGGAGTAGAAACTTGATTTGATTCAAAATAGCAAATTGTTTACGTATTTTGGACGCAATGCTGAAAATGTGATCGTCCAATGATAAACGTTCGTTAAGAGTGATACCCAGATATTTGAAACTATCGGCACGCTCAAGATTCTCTCCACTGAATGATAGGGACATAATGGAAAAGGGACCAGTTCTTACAGTGTGTCCAAAAAGCATAAGTTTAGACTTAGATGCATTAAGTGTTAATTTGTTCCTGTCAAACCAGAGAGCCAGATTACATACAATGTAGGTCATTATTCATTTTCGTTTGCATATCCTGGGGTGTACTCTCAGAACAATAAATAACTGAGTCATCGGCATATACATGTAGTGTTACTTTGCAGTGTTTTAGTGACTGTGGTAAATCATTTACGTAAATGATGAACAGGAGCGGGCCTAGTATGGAACCTGCAGTACTCCAATTGTCACTGGAAGTGCCTCAGACATGATATTACCAACTTTAGTGACTTGAGATCTTTGGGTTAGGTATGAACTTAACCAGTTGAGATCAGCTTCTAGAACTCCAAAGGACATTAATTTTGTGCGAAGAATGACGTGATCCACGGTATCGAACGCCTTCGAGAGATCTAGAAAGGCAGCCCCGGTGACTTTTCCATTTTCCATACCCATGAGTATGTTATCACAGAATTCTGAAAGAGCTATGCTGGTGGATAATCTAGGACGAAAACCAAATTGATTGGGTGAGAGCAGGTTGTTTGATGATAAATATGAGTATAACTGTTCAAAAACTGCACGTTCAAGTATTTTGCTGATGGTCGGTAGGACGGAAATTGGACGGTAGTTACTAGGATCTGTTCTGTTACCAGATTTAAACAAGGCCGCGACTTTTGCGCATTTCCATAGAGATGGGAATTTTGATGTAGTTATTGACATATTAAATAAACTTGTTAATACAGGAGCAATGATTGTGGCACCACTTTTCAGTAGTCTTGCGCTTATGTTGTCAAGGCAGATGGCTTTGTTTGTCTTTAGTTGAGACAACTGTTTTAACACAAAATCAGTTTCTATTTCTTTCAGGTGGAAAGTTGTTGAAGAGACTTGATCCTTAGTATTCGAGATGTTGAAACGAGCGGCCAAAGAGCGTCCAATACTCGTAAAGAAATAATTTAAACAGCTTGCTAAGGCCTTGGGTTCTGTAATTGTGACTCCATCTTTAATCAAGACATCGTGGCCAGAGCTTTTCCCAGATGACTTGAGAGGAAATATTTGTTTTAAATGATTCCACATTTCCTTTGAATTTCCTTTAGCTTTTTAGATGAGCTGGGTGAAATGCGTTGATTTCGCTTCCTGTGTGTCACGGTTAACCTTCCTTCTCAATTCTCTAAAATTTTGCCAGTGGTGTGACGAATTGGATTTAACGGCTTTACGGTGGTGAAAATCACGTTTCTGCATGGAGGACAAGAGATCTTTATTCATCCAGGGACAAGGATTGCCTTTAATTTTACGACTTTTAATTGGAGCATGTTCATTGGCAACTTGAGTAAAAAGCTGCAGTTCCAAGTGAAGATTGCATCATCGATGTCATCAAAGGTTTCAATTACTGACCAAGGAATTTTTTCAAGGTCCGAAATGAAATCTTTTTGGTTGAAAGATTTATAAGAACGGTAATCAATGAGTCTTGGTGGTGCTTTGGGAATACCGGATTTGATGATGCAATAGACGAGAGAATGATCACTAAGGCTCGGGTGTATAACTCCAGACTGAGGAATGCGATGTGTATTGTTCACTAATAATAGGTCAATCAATGTACGGGAATTTTCAGTAATGCGTGTGGAATCTTTAATTATTTGAGTGAGACCAAATTGACTTGCAAATCTTTCAATAGAACGACGATGTGGATTTCGGTGTTTGGCGTAATCAATATTAAAGTCTCCAAGAATACAAATGTCACAACGGTCCAAGTTTTCCAATTTGGAAAAAGCAGTTTCTAGCCCAGCAATAAAATAATTAACTTCATGTTTCTCTGGTCTGTAGACACAGCAAACATATAAACATTTGCATTTTTTTCTTTTGATTTTTATCCAAAGACATTCGGAACCGGTTGGAGCAAAGTTATCAAGAACATCGTAAGCAAGGCCATTACGAACATACATGTATATAAGGGTACCACTGCCGCTTACCAACCATTTTTTTGGGTGCAGATTGTTCACTTTAGCCTGCGAACAAATTGTGAACAGTTCGCGAAAAAAATGCAAACAGATAGCGAACACTGCACACAATCTGCTCGCGACCAAATGTACACGTTTCTGGGCAGTACTGTATAACCCTTTTTCTCAGCTAATTCAATAAACAGGAGATTTAATGACATGTATACAATGTATAATGCTTAACCTAAATGCCTTACCTCTTTTACTTCTGCTGTGGAATTGCATTGACGACATCAACAAATAAAAGCAAATATAAAGAATGAAACAAGAAAAAAAAGGAGTTAAACAGATCATCAACCATGCAAAACACAAAAATAGTGATACTATAATACAGTGTTTGTACATGTAGCCCGACATACAAATGTAACTAATGGATTGAAATTGATCATGGAAAGTTAATTGATAAATCAATTAATTATCTGATTATAAATTATATTGATTACTACAAGTATTGGTAATCAATAAAAATCGATAGTCACAATATTTCTAATGCCTCAGATCAATAATTATTATTGGTAATATGTCACAAGTGAGGGGTAGATGCCATTGATCAATAATTATTATGTTTGGTGGTAAAAATGACCAAGAAGTCTGAAGATGCTGTAAAATTATTTATAAATGAAATGCATTAGCATCTGAATAACCTGGTGTAACCAATCGATAAAAAATCAATATTGATATGAATCGATACGGTAACAATCAAGTGATTGGTATCGATTTGTAATGTAAATTGGTGAATATTGATAAACATTTTGGCTGTAACAAATTCAATAATATTGATTTTTGTAAACGATTTTATCAATTTTCAATGGTTAACTTTTTTTGCTATAATTTTTTATCATGCATTTATAAATACCATTTATACAATCAACAAGACATCATTTCAGTTTACAGACACAAACGAAATGATACCCTTGACTTTTATAATTAAAATCACATTGATTTTAAAGTCACATAATAGATCCTTGTGGCCAGCATACAGTTGTATGCGAGTCAATTCAGTCACCTATTTTTTTTTACACTAAACAAAACCAAATAGCTGTTTTCCGCAACCATAAAATTAACAACAATAACCCAGACAAATCACCGATTATGTGCAATGCATAACAGGGCATGCAAAAAGGTGAAATGCAAGGTCTCTTCTATCTGAATACAGGCAAGTTGAAAATATAATGCAGAAAACAATGCAAGTATTGCTTTATAAGACCATAACAAGAAAACTATTAAAAGTTTGCTCTTTTTGACCACAATAAATATTTTTTTATTATAAATATATTAATAAAGTGGTGGTGAGTTCCAAAATGTCAACCGTTACCATAACTACAGTATGAAGAGAAAAAAATATTTTAGATTTGCATTAAATGTTTTTAAAATAAAATATATATAAGTACCGTATTCACTCACAGATAAGCCACACCTCTTCATTTGAAATTGGGGGTGTGGCTTATCTGCGAGAACATCTGCACAACATTCCGTAAATTTAGATAAATTAAAATTTTCAAAGAAATAATTTTTATTACATGTAACTCAAGTGAGTTAAGGTATACTATTAAACACCACACAAAATCAAAAGAAACTAAGCACTGGTCATTGCTTTTGCAAGTTTGGTAGCTCTCAATAGAGCCGTTTTGATGTAAGTTATATTCTTGCCAACTTAAACGATAAACCGTGTTAAAGATATTTTGACAAAGAAAGTTGCTTTTCTGGAGCAACTAAATATCACCATACATGGGATCTCCATTCCACCACAAAGCTTGTTGCAGTGTTGTCATCGGCCTGTTACTTTGATGGTTATAGTTCCAGGTCCTCCACGAGCAAGAAAATACCATGTTATCCTTGAGAATTCCTGAGATAAACGGCCCACTGTGTCGTAACTGTTCAAAACTCATAGCATTGATCTTCCACCTCTCTTTGAGTACCGTAACTAGTTTTTTTTTCAATAGATGGCTTCCAGATATCATTTTAGACATACATGCTAATACTACATACTTGAGCTCTATCAAGTCTATGTTGTTTTAAATCAAAACTTCTAGTGACCAGTGTTCTCTCTTCCAACAGATGCCTGGTTACAGTGCTCGACCTTAGCGGTAGTCCACTAGTCCTGGACTAGTAAGAAATGCTTCTGGACTAGTAAAAAAATAGAGCCATTAGTCACAGGACTAGTAACTATTCTATAATTTGTAATGTTTAATAAAAGACAAAAACATGTGATTGTTGTTTTAATGTGTTTCTTCTTAACCCTTTCACTCCCAAGCGTGCCATATGGCACTATTACTGCTTACTTGCTTTGGGGGTTTAAATCTGACTAACTTCAAAGAGCAATGCCCTGAGATTCCCACACACCTTAATGTATAGACAAATGATCCTATTGAACTGCATTAGGCATATTAAAAATGAATAATTTCATCTAAATCCTCCTTTCTTTGCATAAGTTAACTATAGTTGACATTATTTCACTTCAGAAAAAGGGACTAAAATAACAGTTACAGAAAAAATATTTCTCCTCAGATTATAAATTTTCTCACAAAAATGCATATTTCACATACAATTTAGAGTTTCATGTTTGCACTAACCTCACTTTCTGTCTACCAACACCTAAACTTGCCCAGAATCAAGCCATTCTGTCCACAAGCACTTCATAGCAAGCTAAATTCATCCGTAATGACTGCAAAGCATGCTGGGAAATCCTACCAAACAGTGACATGGCCCTTTCCCCATCTTCATTCTTCAAAATATATACTAAGTCTAAAGCCATTTCGACCTATTAATAGCTTCATATTGGAATCAATGGCAAGTAAATATTGTCCAGTATTCCAAAAAAGCTACATGTACAATGTACATGTATGATACGTGGCTCCAGACCCCCATTTATAAAGCCCACGCTAAGTCCTAGCTCATTCACGAGTGGGAAATGAAGCTTATTCTCTATCACAATAAATATTACACTGACACAGACCCAGTTCTTTGAGAAAGTGCTGATTCATGCTCTCATCAGACTTAATGATGTCCTCCAGCACTCTATAAATGGAGAAAAAGGCTTTAAAAAGCCTTAAATTCTGTATTCCTCCAAACAAACTTCCCTCCAGATCCGTAGAGATCTCACGTCAACATATCCAAAATGGCTGACAAAAAACTTTGAGCCCCCAGTATTATAGGTCAGTTGAAAATTCCATGGTAACAGTGACTACAGTTTCCTTAGGGGGGGAGGGTTTGTTGCAGTCTAGAATGAGCCAAAAATCAGTTAAAAGCCCTTGGGGCGAAAAGGCCAAGAAGACTGAACAAGGCTGAGGCAAGGACTGGGCACTTAAGTCAACCCCAGGAGCTCCCGTGAAGGCCGCTATCACCGCCATCTTTGTTTTGACTTGTTCACTTGTGCGTGAAAGGTTTAGAGATCAACAAATATTGGCAGGCCGGAGTTGGGACTACCAGGAATTTTCTCTGGACTAGTAAATTTTCAGCTCTACTAGTCCCAGGACCAGTGATTAAAAAAAGTCAAGGTCGAGCACTGGGTTACTAAGCTATGGAAGAACGTGAGCACATTGTTGGTTTGGTTGACATGTAAAATTTGATCTAAACAGTGACCCAAATGAACAGATCTTGGTAAACAAATACTATGGAAAGATACGTCATGTATCTAGTATGTAGACATGAAGTTAATATACTATTTCAGAGCTGAAATTACAGATACATGTACAACTTTGGAATCCAATGTAAGGTAATTTGATATTCTTCAAAAAAACTTTTTTTCCTAAATTCAAGCTTGTAAACTTGGGATGCAGCTTATCTGCAAGTGCAGCTTATCCGTGAGTGAATACGGTAATAGATTGACTTAGTACTACCCTAATAACAAAATGGATGTAATCAATTAAAATCGTTAACAATCAAGAAAATTGATAAATAAAAAGTGTGACCTTGATTGATTGATAGCAATCAATATCAACCAAAATCAAGTTTATTGATTTATCGATTGATAAATTGATATCGATTTTTATCGATAGGCATGTTTTTATTCCCCGGTATAAACCAAAGGCAAAGAGTGATTGATAAGGCTGATTCACACTTGCGACATAAGCAAAGGCATAAGCATAATGCACCTATCAGCGGCTTCCCCAAGGGGTCGACCCCCTGGCTGACCAGGGGATTGTAAAAAGACAGAAACAATCTTGACGATTTACCCCAGGGGTAGGGGAATCGTCCCTTTCAAAGTCCCCTGGTTGGTCATTTTGCACGAAATGAGATCGATGGAGCTGAATTGACTACTGAATCTCGTTACTGATGTTATTTCTATAACTTTGCATGAACACTCTATTTTCAACAGAAAATGGAACTTTATTAACACTTCAATGAACTTCATAATAATTATCTTTAAGGAACAAGACACACTTCAATGTACTTCAGTTAGTAGCTTATAAGGAACATTAAGACAGAAAGTCTCGGTATATCTCATATCACGCTTTAACTCTAGTATTAAAGAAGAAAAAACAACCTCCGTGGTTTATAGTTTCATGACAAAAACAATTTGAACAAATCCCCCACCCCAGTTTTCCAACCCTAAAACAAAGTCGAGCAATAAATTTTCCCCGACCCCAACAAATTTGTTTGAATTCAATCCTCCTGCATTCCCCCACATATCTCCATGGTTAGCCCAGGGGTCGACCCCTCGGGGAAACCGCTGTTAGGTGCATAAGAACATAAGCAAGCTCAGATTGTACTTTGTTCTACTCAATAATAAAGGGGTTAAATAACCATGAAGTACAATCTGCGCTTGCGTGTGTTCTTACATTTATGCTTATGTAGCAAGTGTGAATCAGCCTATAAGATCGATACAAATTGACACAACGACAGTCACAAGAAAATGTGTTTTCGCTTTTTATCGATATCCGATAAGAATCGATCAATTAATTACTATGACGTTAAGAAAATATAAAGAAAATATTCCATCAATCTTCTCCGATATCCTTGTACAAGTCACCGACGTTCATACACATAACACTAGGTATGCTAGTTAGAACGAATTACGACAAATTTACTTTCAAATTTTCTGCACCTGTAATTTGGGAGTCAATTCCTCTCGACTTAAAATGCTTACCATATAGAACATTCAAAAAACAATATAAACAATTATTACCTCGTAGACAATCAAATATGATCTTCCTTAATAGAGCTTTTGTTTCTTTGTTTCTATGTTTTTTCCTCTGTCTGTCCATGCAAGTTAAATCCGTTTTAGCTTTATTTGATCTATTTTCTTATATATATTATCGCATGAACTGTACTAAGGCCCTGTTTATATGAAGGAAAGTTGGCTCGGGGGGGAGGGTTACCCTCCCTCCCGAGCCAACTTTACCGAGCGTTTATATGGAAGAAAAGTTGTCCCGGGTGCCCGAGACAACTTTGTTTTGAGCGAGTCTGGGCACGTAATATTGGATTACGCATGCTCTGTGTGTCCCGAGTTGGCCCGGTTAGGCGAGCCAAAGTGTTTATATGAGAAAAAGTTGGCTCGCCCCCCAGGGTCACCCTACCTTGTGAACCGAGTGCCTCGGGGAGGAGGGTCACCCGCCCCCCCGAGCCAAGTTTGCGGTTCCTCATGTAGACAGTTGACTTCGTTTTATAAAGAAATGTATGAAAAGTTGGCTCGCCCAGGGTAGCTCGGGGGGGAGGGTGACCCTCCCCCCCGAGCCAACTTTCCTTCATATAAACAGGGCCTTAGTGTCAATTTTTAGGATAGGCAGTGGTAATAACTCGAAAGCTCTGTGCTACTTTAACCACTGTGCACAATCTCATATTTTTCTTCTAAAGTTATCTGTACTTGTAATTTCTTTTCTTTTTTACATATATAGTCATCTTCTAAAAATGTCATTTGTAACTTTAAGAAATGTGCAAATAAAGCTAAAGTCTAAAAAAAGTCTAAAAGTTATTGATTATTTTTCGATTAATTTAATCAATTTATCGATTAGTATTTCTATTCAATAACACGACAAACCTTGATCGTCTGTAACTATCATAACTGCTTTCTCTAGATCTGTCTTTATCACTTCTTCTGTATTTTCGTTCACTACTTCGACTCCTGCTTGAACGTTTTGTCCTCGAGCTAGTTCTGTCCCTTGACCGCGATCTCGACCTTCTTCGTCGATCTTTGCTGCGACTACGGCTCCGTCTCTCTCGTTTTCGAGAGCCCTTTGAACGTTTTTGTTTTCTTCTTTTGTCCTCGTCGGAATCAGAACTATACCGACCCATTATAATACTTTTGGAGAGAAACAAAATATTCGAGAGAACTGCATGTGCAACCTTCGCTCGAGACACTCGTTCCCAGGGATCTTTGCGCGCCTAATCCAAGATGGCGTCGAAAGTGACAGACTCGTCGTTCCCAGGGGTCTTTACGCGCCTAATTACTCCGGCGCTGCATGCTATGGCAGCAGCCGGAGTCTTAAAATGCAGTCTGTGTCTTTTTTACTCCGGCGCTGCTATGGCGGCAGCCGGAGTCTTAAAATGCAGTCTGTGTCTTTTTTTTTATTATTACTCCGGCGCTGCTATGGCAGCAGCCGGAGTCTTAAAATGCAGTCTGTGTCTTTTTTTTATTATTTTTAATGTTCAATCAAGTAAAAATTTTGATCAGTTCTGACCTCTGCCGCTAACAATGTGGGTCGGAGACGCTGTGATCGAGCGATAAAAAGGAGGCATGCGCTTTAGTTGAAAGATAAATATTCGCTAGAGAGTTTTAGAGGGTTTAAGGCTACCGGCACGTCATGAAGTACTTAATTTGCCTCAATCGTCTCTCTAACCGAGTTATTAATATGGATGAAGTATTGTTGACTCAGGCGAAACTACGGCGCCTTCCAGTCTACGACCGCATAAGTAATTGATAAACTTGAAACACTTAGGTATCGAAATACAATCTGAGGTTAGATGTTCTAGGCAGACTCAGATAGCAGGATCAAGCAATTAGACTAAACGTGATCAATCCACAGATAACAATTGGTTTATTTTGGGCAGCGCTAATATTATAATATTTGATTCGACGTTGCGTTACATGCCGCTATGGTCTGTCATATCTTGTTCCAGTGTGTATACACAGTGAGATGTAATACCAGTGACTCTCGTTACCATACTTTGATCCTATCTACGAGCCAAGATTGTGTGCCAGGCTTATTAAGTCCAGACTCCAGACTTTAATAACGAAGGCTTCTTTTTAAGTAAACAAGTCCAAGGACTACAGAAAAGCTGATCGAACAACGTATATATTGATAGTTCTACGATATTTCGGCTGGCCAAACCAGCCTTCTTCAGGTAGATCTTACAAATGAATATTTCACAATGGCAAGTATAAATATAAAGGTGATTACACAATCTAAGAGGAAAAAGGAAATGACGTAAGTAAAATACGGGTCTACAAGATAACATATTAAGTTTCATCACGTTTGTTCATGCCGAGAGGTTCGAGAGTTTTAGCTATGTCGATAAGATATGACTCTCTGGCTTTACGAATAGAGTCTCGCGAAGAATAAATTATTTCTAAGGGGATAAGTTGCATGTCAGTATTAGAATGGTTAGGGCAAGAAAGGAAATATTCAGAAACTGTGGTAGGTTTAGATTTAATATTAAATTTGTCAACTGCTCGTCTGTGTTCATTAAATCGGTCTTTGAGCCGTCGTTTAGTTTCACCGATGTATTGTAAGCGGCAGCGATTGCATTGTACCATGTATATAACGTTACTGGTGTTACAAGTGATGTGTGACTTAATGAAACGGGTTTCCCCGGTGGAAGAAAAAGTGTAGCTAACGAGGCCATGATTAATGTAAGGACAAGTGGCACAGTTTTTTCCGCAGCGGAAAGAGCCAGATGGAAGAGCAGGTTTGTTAATCACATTACGTAGTTGTAAGACTCTAGACTTCGACTCTAGACTTCTTAAGACTTTTCACTGTGTTGTCAAGACTCTAGACTTCGTTTCATTGCAAGTTCAATTATGCAGTCGTGCGTCGGCCCGGTGGCACACAGAATTCTCTAAAGATTGTCCACCCACTTGCAGCGGACTCTGCCGGACAGTTTCACGACAAAGGATACAAATTGGAATTATCTACGGGCCAAGATTGTGTGCCAGACCTCAATTAAGTTAAAACTCTAGAATTAACGAACGGGATTTTATTCAAGACTTTTCACTGTGTTGTCAAGACGCAATAGACTTACTCATTCAAAATTTACGGATCGTGTTTCGGTATCGTTGCAAGACTTACGAGGATTCTATAGTCTGTTAATGTGCTTTTCGTTCTTTTATTTTAATTATCGCTCTGTTTTAAAGTCTATGTGTCTGTGATGTCGAGTACATTTCAAACTACCAAGCGTGGTTGTGAAATGTCCCACTCGTACAGGAATACACTGGCTTCCTGCCGAGGTCAAATCATATTCGAAGCATCCGGGGAAAATTCATGGTTCGAATGTGTTTTTTTTATCCGCTAGAAATAACGAAATTCGTTACCCAAAGCGCAAGTCTACTTCTTCATGAAACAAATAAACAACGAGAGCATTTTACTTCGACAAGCTACTAGTTCCAGTCGACAAGTCCAGAAGCTACGCTCGGCAAATCAACATTTACTCAAGGTCCCGAAGTATCAGTTGAAATCATGGACTCCGGGCTGTTTCGGTATCTGCTCCTATTTTATGGAACTCATTACCACTGGAAATGAGGTCTATTGATTCCCCGGGATTGATTGTCTTAGTTCTTTTATTTCTAGTGTTAAAACAAGACCTTTTAATTCAAAGCTTTTGGTATATTATATGTTGCCAAGTATTTAAGCCATTATTATTATTGTTATTCAATTTTCTTTTTGGTATAAAATAGGGAATTACTTGTAAAACGATACGTTACAGTATCTGTATTATTGCGTAACATTTTTAGTAAGTTAGTTTTTTTTAAATACTTTTTGTATTGTAAAGCGCTATAGGACTTTAGGGAATAGCGCTACATAAATCGATTATTATTATTATATATTAGCTTATATTTATGCGGCCGTTGATAAAGAAACTCAGAACGGTTAAGCAAACTTATAAGGTTTGTTCAACTGGCAATTTGCTGATTTTAATTGCCATGTAGTGGCACTCGATCTCTTCAGCAATCAACAGATTCATTGTTGTTTTGTTTGCACAAGGATAACACAGGTAGCCCGAAAAAAACAGAGGGCATATATTTTGCACTTATTGTGACTTACTTTAAGCCTTTATCATTTATCTATTTTATATTTTTATATGACTTGTATATTCACTGTATGTGTACTATGTGTTAATATATTTATACAGGAGCCCATGGGCGCCTGATTTATCTGTATATATTTAAAGAAAAAGACTTAATTATAATTATTGGAATAAAATATACTTTGTAACTCTGTAATCATAAGTCTGCATACTGTTTTTGTTCTAATAGATTTCGTAAAAATCAGGCTCTATTGTTCGTAAGTTCTATACATGTATGTAACAAAAGCTACTTGCTATCCAACCATTTTACGGCAGTCAACTCGAAACTGTTTACTTCTGCAAACAAATATTTTAATGACCACAATATCAGACTAATCAAAACATTGTTCACCTGCAACGATTCATGGGTGCACACGGGGTCACAGGTAGTAACGCAATGGGCTGCTTTTGCAGCTTCACGCGGCATTTACACAGGTAACCCGAAACAACTAAGACGTTAACAGATTTGTTTTTAATTGTAAATGTTGGTTAATTAAATTAGGAAACGCTAGCTAGTGTACTCGTGTTCACTCGTGTGGTGTTCTAGATCAGATCCTCATAGTATTTGGACGGAATTTGTTTTGGCCTGGTACCGCACTGATACACAGGTAGCCCGAAACAACTAAGACGATAAAACAATTATTATTATTACAGAGGAGTGTTCATCTTCCCACATTATATTGTCACACAACACCGTAGACGGTAGTATTATTTTTAGCATAGCGTTTCCGGCGAGAAGGAACAAAGGCCGTCACTTTTAAGCAATCAGGATGCACTGAACAATTGTAATTAACACGGTTCAAACTGCTAAAAAATACTAAAGCGCAAGAGAACAAAAGACAACGTAATTGCATACCAGAACTTCACGGCTATAAATAGACACACCATCCACTGTGTTAGGGGCCAACACAAGGACACAGGAACACTCCTGTGTATTATACCCCTGTAATTACTGCGGCGCTGCAATGGCAGCAGCCGGAGTCTTAAAATGCAGACTGTGTCTTTTTTTTGTTATTATTATTACTCCGGCGCTGCTATGGCAGCAGCCGGAGTCTTAAAATGCAGTCTGTCTTTTTTTTATTATTATTTTTATTATTATTTTTGTTCTGTCCTGTAGAACTTTTGATCAGTTTCAGACCTTTGCCGCTAACAATGTGGGTCGGAGACGATGTGATCGAGCGATAAAGCAGGAGGCATGCGCATTATTAGAAAGATAAATGTTCGGTAGAGAGCTTTAGAGGGTTTAAGGCTACCGCACGTCATGAAGTACTCAATTTGCCTCAATCATGAACAACGTAATATATTCGATCTGCGCTGTCTGGAGAGATCTGATGCACATTTAAAAACGTAAGCGAAATACAATCTCAGGTTGAGTGTATACAAACACGTTTGGATATAAACGGGTATCCGATTATAATCAAAGGTTAGATTTCGTCAGGCACGCTCAGATAAGAAAGTTCAAAGCTCTCAGACTAGGCGAGACGAGGAGTATCGATTTCGATGAGTCATTGTCAGAAATCTATTCCTAAACCGATGTTGAAAGTTTGGTCAGGTCTTGTTCAAGTTCAACCACACAGCTAAGGCATGTTTTACGACAGAATAACCAGTAGTTCTACTGGATATTATACATGTCTGCTAATATGGGGAAAACTGGGGGGAAAATCAACTTTGACGACAGAAACCCTCATTGAGCCAAGCGGAATATTTACATGGTCCGGTAAGATTCTTACAAATCTTAGTTAAGCAGATGTTTTCAGTGTATACCAACTGAAATGCTGTACTCATTTTCTGGTTGAAGAAATAAACTAAAGGGGACCTATTTGAAGAAGTATATTGACTTACATTGTGTTGTTGATTTTTACCCAATTGTAGTTAAACAAGAGCCCATCTGGGCTTTCACTCGGGCCACATGAGATTGAAGATGAAATACACTTTCATTTGAAATCCTCTTAGTAATATCAAGCATGTTAAGGCCTGGTTCAGGAGTCAAATTTCGGGTAAAAACTGTTTTCCTTATTTCAGCACAGCCGAGTATGGCAAGTACGCCAAGTTTCTCACGATAATAGGTATCGCCATTCTTGACTACCTTAAGTGGCTTTCGTGTAGTAAAACGTGTCACGTGGTCTGTCACGTGACTTAGAACACGAAATCAGTAAATCAAAAATGCGGCTCCGAGTTTAAAACAGCTAGGATGATGAGTGGATATGTTTAGTTAAGGTTGAAGCCTTTTACCTAAATAAACTTAGAAAAGATGACTACAATATTTCGTTAACGAGCAATTAAGGCGAAAATGTGCAAAATAGGTCACATGACTTTTTGTATCCTAAATATCTCCTTATCTTTACATGATAGCCATGTTTTCTAAGCGTGGTCTGAAACACTGCGGGAGGAGTAATGTTTTAGCAGGGTTACTTTATATTCATATGTTATCGTCGCAGCCGCATTTCACTTAAACGATTTTATATAATTATGACGTCATCAATCACGTGATACGACAACCATCCACTTAACAAATTTAAGGAAGTTGATATTAGTATTATGATGTAATTAGATTTTGTTTACACTGTTATTTCTGTCCGAAAGCATTTTTTAACGTAAATCTATTTTCCGTTAAATGAACCAGGCCTTAACATGCTTGAGATCCAATTCAATTTTAATTCGATATTCTCGGTTTGTAAGTCATATCCAGTTCTGTTTATGGGTATAATTCGTAGTAAATTCAAATGCCTCTCTGTATCTTCCGAGTTCTGTTATTGTTTTGACGATCGATTTTAACTTTTTCCTTCTTGGTCTCTATAAAGTCACATACAGTTCAACTTACGGACGATTTCATTTCCAGTTCGAATTACAGTCACCATTTACACTTAATAAAATTTTAAAAGTAGGAACAAGTAAGATTTGTGTGCGCATATATAAACACATAATTTCAACCTCACCAGTTCTGATTTCCGTTCGCGTTCAAAGCCAAGGGTCAATCACTGTTCACTTCCAGCTTTTGCGACTCTTGAATTGAAGTCTTAGTAAAGTTCGGCATTGGTTGACTGAAGTCAAGACTTCCCAGTTGTATAATCTCAAGAGTATTTCATTTTCAGGACAGGACTTCGCAGTAAACAATTACAGCCAACATTGCAAACAATCAATCCTCCCCACAGTGTGTGATGGTAATGAAGAGCATTTCAACAATATCAACAACGCAACACTGCAATCGTATGGCACTTAGATGCAGCAGTACAGGCATTTTCTTTCAGTTTCCGCGGATTATTGGACCAAAACCATCACTCCTCCGGCCGGCTAGACTAGCTTACTGTGCGATATTTGGATCGCCACATCCCTTTCGTAAATGTGAGAATTTTCCATCGAAAGCCCCTAAAAGTCCTGTCAGCCCTAGAATAACTGAATATCTTGATATTTCATTCGAAGAAACCTTTGGTTTCAGCAAAATAATGGTTCAGAATGAACCCAAACCTTCGCTACGTTGCTGGCTTTGCATTGCCGAGCTTTCCACAACCAATATCTGGCGGGTGTCGGATCTGATTGGTTGATCCTGTCACGTGTTGGGAATCGAACAATGGGCTCCTGTGTAATCTGATTGGTGACTGGCGCCAAACAGCGACACAAAAATAATAAAAATAAAAAAAATAACAAGAGGCCCTGAGAGGCCTTAACTCGGGCCACCTAGAAATAGGTTAATATATAATACATGGAGGTCTAGCATATTTTTGTGCCATAACATGGTTTGTGCTAGGGGAACTGGATAATTGATTCACTACTCATGCTCATGATAATTTACATATAATGGAATGGACCTTTTACAGAAATGCAATCACATGGTTGTACTAGATGGCAAACAAATCTTAATTCATATATTTAAAGGCACTTGTATGAGATTGGTAGTGTTATTAACAAAACCTGTTTGTAAATGCTATTTTCCACCTTCTTCCAATTCTCAACCCCCAAAGGTGGTCATGGTCCCTTACGGGAGCTTTTAATTACAAAGTTTTACTGATAATAGGCCCTTTGCAGGACAAGAGCAAGCCAAAATTAGTAAAAAGCCCAAGTTTTAGGTTCATATCTTTAAAACTGAAGGAATGGCAAATTTTTGAAAACTCTATAATTTAGCTTACTTTAACAGTGACAGAGTTTGTGAGGCTGTTTTTTGCTGACTGCATCTCCCCTGCATCTCCCCTGCTAGTTTTTGACTAGTCCCTAATGTTTAATAAAATATTGTGTGTTGATTTCATGCATGTAAACCACTTAGAAAATAACTATTTAAAGAGGATAACACTAGGTTGTTTTCTATTGTTGGGTAGGCTAATACTATCGCTTGTTTCGAGAAGTTCAACCCGACTCCTTACCTCTGCACGGTATCTCGATTTCCATTGGCCGAGAAAAACGAGACGGTAAACATTTTAGGTTAATTGTAGATTTCAGATTGTAGATTTCAGATTGTCCATTTCCTATTGTTAACGGAAAGAGAAGGCGAAGTGAAGAAAGTAAAATAAATTCCTTCTTCGAGGGTATATAAAATCAAAAGTTTCTTTAGGATAAATAAGGTAGATTTATTGAACGGTAATTTCCAGGTCTTCTGTGCGGTCCAGAAAAATAAGAAGGCAAACAAAAAACTGCGTGACGCGAAGCGAGGACAAAGACAAAGTGTCGAGGAGCAAGCGTCGCTCCTCGGTGGAAAAGCTTAGGCAAGTGAGAACCTCTGGTACCCAGGGTAGAGTTCACGCCATATCCTGCTAGATTTTCGTTCCCGAATTTAGAAAAACATGTGCATATAATATTTTAAAAGGACCCTGTCAGATCGAGAACTGAGAAATCGCGAGAAATCGGGTCATTTCTACTATACTTTCCGAGAGGTTAATAACAATGAATAACAACACAACAACAGTCAATTGGTATAAAAGTTATCATGTTCAGTTTAGCTACTTACATTTACAAACTGTTGTCTCAGTCCTATTAGTGTTGATCAGATCTTACTCTTAGCCATCTATGTCACGAGTGGATCCTTGAGTGGATCTGGATATGTGATAAATTCCCGTCCAAAGCCCGTGAAACACCTCTCAGCTTTAGAAAAGACAAAAATCTTGGTATTGCACTTAAAGGAACCTTTGGTTTACACAAAAAACAGCTGATATTAAAGGTTTTGCTAAGTCAAAACTCCCACTCGTCGCCATAAAATGTTGTCCACACTGTTCACGTCACAAGGCTGGCGCAACGTACGTGTCACGTGACCAGTCGAAATCTGATTGGTTGACGGCGCAAAATCTCGACACAAAAAATAAAAAATAATAACTTGCGATTTCTGACTCGAGCCAGCCGAAGGCCTGGCCCGAGTAATAATAAACGGCTTGCATTTTCTGACTCGTGCCTCGGCCGAAGGCCTGGCCCGAGTAATAAACGGCTTGCATTTTCTGACTCGTGCCTCGGCCGAAGGCCTGGCCCGAGTAATTATGCAAAGGTCTGCGGGTCGATCTGATATCCCTTGAAGAAACATACTTGTCATCTAGAATCCAGAACAACACTTCGAGTCTTGACAACACAGTGAAAGCCTTCGTTATTAAAGTCTGCAGTCTGGACTTAATAAACCTGGCTCACAATCTTGGCCCGTAGCTCGTAGATAGGATCAACAGGATCAAAGCAGTTGTCAAAGTATGGTAACGAAAGTCACTGGTGTTACATCTCACTGTGTATGCACACTGGAACAAGATATGACAGACCATAGCGGCATGTAACGCAACGTCGAATCAAATATTATAATATTAGCGCTGCCCAAAATAAACCAATTGTTATCTGTGGATTGATCACGTTTAGTCTAATTGCTTGATCCTGCTATCTGCAGTCTGCCTAGAACATCTAACCTCAGATTGTATTTCGATACCTAAGTGTTTCAAGTTTATCAATTACTTATGCGGTCCTAGACTAGAAAGGCGCCGTAGTTTCGCCTGAGTCAACAATACTTCATCCATATTAATAATTCGGTTAGAGAGAAGATAGAGGCAAATTAAGTACTTCATGACGTGACGGTAGCCTTAAACCCTCTAAAAGTCTCTACTGAACATTTATCTTTCAACTAATGCGCATGCCTCCTGCTTTATCGCTCGATCACAGCATCTCCGACCCACATTGTTAGCGGCAAAGGTCAGAACTGATCAAAAATGTTACAGGACGACGACGAATAATAAAACAAGAAGCTGCACGCAGCTTGAACTCCGGCGTATCTTTTGCAACGTGGATGCTCTCATACACCTGCGTGTTTGGCACATTACGAACGCACAATCACAAGCGAAAGTACGCACAGACAGTCGATCTGATCTAAAACTCCACCCGAGTTAGAAAACGAGTGAATACGAATGAACACAAGTAGAACATGAGTTAACACGATCGAGGTCAAATAAGGCAGGATACTCTAGGATAACACAGATAGCCCAAAAATACAAAGATACAAATGCTGAGGAACTGTTCTAAATCTCCACACGAGTCAGAACACGAGTACACTAGCGATTCATAATTGAGGTGATAACTCACTTTCGGTATCGGAGAATCTACGGATTGTAGCGGGTAGAAGTGCCATACAATTCTCAACAAGAGGCTGGGTGCAGCCTTAACTCGGGTTGTATACACATAATCATCACCCGCGCCTTCTCTTCTCCTGCAATTTTTTATTTTAATGTTCCGCATTTTTTACATTCCAGACATTCCATTCTAGGGCGTGGTCACAGGGGAGGGGTGGTACTCTACTCCTATTATTTACTAGGGGTGGGGTAGTGGACTTATCAGTCGCGGTGACTTTCCGCTCTCTGCTCCCCTAGTATATGTATGTATTTTTATATTTTTGTTTTTCATCATATGTAAATTAGAGATGTTTTTCTCGTATGTAAATTAAAGAAGTTGCCCTTTTACTGTAAACACTACTCATGTAACACACGTCTACAATTTACAGTCTGCTGTTCTGTTGTACTACAGGGTCCGAGTACTAATAGATGATTGATTGTCTCAATGTTTATATTTATCCCATATTATAAGTTATCCTAGAAGTAATCTTAGATTATCAAAGTGCGTTCGACAATTTTTTTTTAAGAGAAACTGACTGGGCTTCTGTGGTAACCCAAAAGACTGAAACTGATTGCTGCAAAAATGCATGTAGAGTGTGGGTGTAAATAATCCTGATCAAAAATATTTGTTTTTAACTAATGTGCAAATTTTGAATGCCCTGACTTATAAGTTAATATACAAGGGGATGCATCTGGGTATAAAACCAGAAGGGTTGGTAACGTTACCTGACGTATGGGGACACCTGACATATAGGGACGCCTGACATATGGGGACGTTATATAGGAAAACATGCAAACACATGGACACGTATTATAAGCCAATTATAACCAGCGCGTAGATTGTTCGCAGATGAGTTGATATTGGGCAGTTGTTCCAGATAATCAGTGCCATGCCCAGGGAAAGATTGGGGGGAGGGGAGGGTAACTTTACCTCATTACGTTACCTGACATATAGGGACGCCTGACATATGGGGACGTTATATAGGAAATCATGCAAACACATGCATGGACATGTATTATAAGCTAATTGTGATGAGTTGATATTGGGCAGCTGTTCCAGATAATAAGTGCCATGCCCATGGAAAGATTGGGGGGAGGGGAGGGTAACTTTACCACAGGTAACGTAATGTGATAAAGTTACCCTCCCCTGCCCCCCAATCTTTCCCTGGGTATGGCACTTAATATCTGGAAAAGCTGCCCGGCAATATCAACTCATCTGCGAACAATCTACGTGCTGGTTATAATTTGCTTATAATACGTGTTTTCCTAGTTTTCTAACGTCCCCATATGTCAGGTGTCCCTATATGTCAGGTAACGTAGTGAGGTAAAGTTACCCTCCCCTCCCCCCAATCTTTCCTCTGGAGCAACTGCCCAATATCAACTCATCACAATTGGCTTATAATACGTGACCATGTTTGGCATGTTTTCCTAGTTTTCTAACGTCCCCATATTTCAGGCGTCTCTATATGTCAGGTAACGTAATGAAGTAAAGTTACCCTCCCCTCCCGCAATCTTTCCCTGGGCATGGCACTTATTATCTGGAACAGCTGCCCAATATCAACTCATCTGCGAAAAATCTACGCGCCGTTTTCCTATATAACGTCCCCATATGTCAGACGTCCCTATATGTCAGGTAACGTAATGAGGTAAAGTTACCCTCCCCTCCCCCCAATCTTTCCCTGGGCATGACACTTATTATCTGGAACAACTGCCCAATATCAACTCATCACAATTAGCTTATAATACGTGTCCATGCATGTGTTTGCATGATTTCCTATATAACGTCCCCATATGTCAGGCGTCCCTATATGTCAGGCGTCCCTACACGTCAGGTAACGTTACCAACCCCGCTCTATAAAACTGTAATTATCTTTGTGTAATTATCATTGGATACGATGCTTATGTGGCTATATAAGTACATGTGTGTTTTATATGGTTATCATTCATTTGAGCATTTGTAGCACATTTTGCTGTGTGGTATACAGTGTAAAGCAATAATTGGAATTAGTGTAGAACACAATCAAGCCTTATTGCTAGCTACGGCTATTCAGATGTGTAAAAACTGCATTCCAGTTCCTAGCATTCGCAATACTAAGTAAACTCCAGTGTAGAACATAAACTATATGCATGTGCCCAGTTCCTTCGGAGCATTCAAACTATTTTTAAAGTGAGAACAAGGTTGGCTGCAGAATACTGAGTGTCCTGATTGTTAGTTGCAGTATAATATATGATCAATGTTGGTACTGAGCCGGGTCCTGGCTTTAATCAGCCTCTTATGGTTGTTTCAGGTCCCGTTAGAAATTCAGTGTAGATTAATTGATTTGGGAACACAGCAATGAACTCAGTACTTTGAATTTCCCTCACCTTGTACTGTGCTGATATTCAAGTTCCTTGGCATATGAAAATGTTGTTATAGAACTCTTTGCCTGAATGTAGTGTTAATTTGTATAACCAAGATGCACACATGCATGTGTCACTGATTGTAGTGTCACAACTCGCACAACCAAAGGCAAAGGGTGTCTAGAAAACTGACCTAGTTTCTCTTCAGCCAGGCATGATTTATAGTATCTTAGTTTGTAGTTTTGGTACTTGTATGTACAGCGAAAAGCAGAATCCAATACTGCGAGCGAGCCAACAGAATGCACTCGGGTTCAGCACAAATTATGGCCGAGTTGATTTTCAACTTCGTCTTCAAGGTGCAGAACAGACCATGTTTGACTTGATATATAGTTTGGACATCAGACTTTCTCGAAAGCCCCAGAGATAACACACACTTTCCTCAGGCTTTGATAAATCGTACTTGCAAACTTTATAAACATCGCATTTGATTTTTTTTAAACAACAAGGCAACATACACAGCAAAACAAAACCACCGGCGAGCGAAAACCAAACGCAATGCCAATGGCGAGACGCAGAGCACATGCCTGTAAAGTCGTGCGCGCGCATCATGTATTTACCAGTTCCCCGGCCGAGATAATTTATTCCAAAAAGTACAAACACTCGATTTATTTCGCCTGGGAAAGCACAGGTAGCCCACCCATGAACGCAATCACTTTGCTTCCCGTTCGCCGAAGTACTAGATTCGGCTACCATGTCTATTTATGTCATATGCAATTGACTTTAAGCCACCGGTTTTGAAAATCATCCTTATTTTTCAATCGCTCCAAAATTACCAGAGTTGAAATACAGTGTACTTTAGCTTTGTTGAAAGTAATCCCAACGAACACTCTTCTTCCCCGCCGAACCACAGACAATGATGGACTTCGGCCGCAAAGCTAAACAACACGAAACTCGTCCGCTTTGATTTTGTTTATAGAGCCATTTCCTCCGTTTATCAGCTGTAACACAAGCTGCTGGGACGGTTAGGGTTTCGAGTCCTTCATCAGTGCAATTAGGGAAGAGATATAAACTACAATAAATACTTTCCGAGACAAACAGACTTGACTGTATACGCGGCGTGATGGCGATAATTTCACAAGTTCATTCGCGCTCGCGACGAGTTGAGCCATTTGAAAAATCAAGGACCCTGGAACGAGCTGAGAAGGCGGCTGTATTTCAGGCTAGTTATCAAACTCAATGCAATGAGGGTTTCTTCAGTTTTCCCCATATTAACAGACATGTAACAGTATATTAATGTCTCACAATCCAGTAGAAAGACTCTCTAGCTATTCTGTCGTAAAACATGCCTTAGCTGTGTAGTTGACCTGACAGTTCAATTACCCATTGACAGACGGTGGTATTGCCTAATTTTACGGCCGGGAATAGATTTCTGACAATGACTCATAGAAATCGATATCTCCTTGTCTCGCCTTGTCTGAGAGCTTTGACCTTTGTTATCTGAGCGCGCCTGACGAAATCTACCCTGAGATTATAATGCGATACCTTTTATTGTATTTCGCTTACGTTTTTATATCTGTCCAAACAGCGCAGATCGAATGTATTACGTTATTCGTGTATTTTTAGGTCTATAACAGTTCTTTTACAAGAATCAGAAGATGAAAAAGTAGTTAAAAAGAACTGTAGCGCCTCGAAGTCTTACGTGTTGCTCATTTCACATTTCCACAGTGGTAATTATACGGTGATAATATTATGTGATGTAAACAGCGTTAAATAAATCTATAACGTTTAATGCGCATGCCTTCTGCTTTATCGCTCGATCACAGCGTCTCCGACCCACATTGTTAGTTGCAAAGGTCTGAACTGATCAACTTCTGTCGTTGATAGAACAAAAAAAATAATAACAAGAAGCTGCACGCAGCTTGAACTCCGGCGTATATTTTGTAACGCGGATGATCTCATATGCCTGCGTGTTTGGCACATTACAACGCACAATTAAATGCGAAAGTATGCACAGACAGTCGATCTCATATAAAACTCCACGAGTCAGAACACGAGCGACTTCAAGTAAGCCAGGCTACCCTAGGATAAGCGCTACAGCTTACCACTTTATATATTACATTCTTTACCCTAGGATAACACAGGTAGCCCAAAAATACTAGGATCCAAATGCTATGATCATCTAATCTAAAACTCCACATGAGGCAGGACACGAGTGAACACGAGTGCACAGCGGTTCATAATTTAATTAACAAAAAATATTATAATAAAAAATTATAATTGTTTTATCATCTTAGTTGTTTCGGGTTACCTGTGTATCAGTGCGATACCAGCCCAAAACAAATTGCATCCAAATACTATGAGGATCTGATCTAGAACACCACACGAGTGAACACGAGTACACCTGAGTTAGCGTTTCATCATTTAATTAACCAACATTTACAATTAAAAACAAATTCTGTTATCGTCTTAGTTGTTTCGGGTTACCTGTGTAAATACCGCGTGAAGCTGCAAAAGCAGCCCATTGCGTTACTATCTGTGACCCCGTGTGCGCCCATGAATCGTTGCAGGTGAGCAATGTTTTAATTAGTCTGATATTGTGGTCATTAAAAATATTTGTTTGCAGAAGTACACAGTTTCAAGTTTCGAGTTGAGTGCCGTAAATGGTTGGATAGCAAGTAGATTTGGTTACATACATGTATAGAACTTACGAACAATAGAGCCTGATTTCTACGAAATCTAATAGAACAAAAACAGTATGTAGACTTATGATTACAGAGTTACAAAGTGAATATACAAGAAAAGAAAGACTTACTTATTATATTTTATTCCAATAATTTTAAATAAGGGAAGAGGTCAAAACAATGGTACTCTGGCGGGACTCAATTTTGATGGAAGGGGGGTTGTACCCACTACCTATTTTGGCAAAATCTAGATGTTTGATCACAAATATCTTCTTAAATAAAATACTTATTGAAGAAGTAACTATATTTCTAGTTTCTATAGGAACAGAAGAACGTGTCTACATTAAAATCAGGTATCCTATTTTACAACGCGAGAAAATCACCCTCGAAAAAAGGGGTAGGGGCATTACCGCCACCCACCACCTCTCCTGACAAAATTTGTGTCCCATTCGAAATCCATTGTTTTGACCTCTTCCCTAAGTCTTTTTCTTTAAATATATACATAAAGATATATTAACACATAGTACACAAACAGTGAATATACAAGTCATATAAAAATATTAAACAGATAAATCATGAAGGCTTAAAGTTAAGTTAAGGCTTAAGTAACAATAAGTACAAAACATATGCCCTCTGTTTTTTCGGGCTACCTGTGTTATGCTTGTGCAAACAAAACAACTATGAAACTGTTGATTGCTGAAGAGATCGAGTGCCACTACATGGCAATGAAAAACAGCAAATTGCCAGTTGAGGAAACCTTACGAGCTTGCTTAAATGAGTTTGTTTACCAACGGCCGCATAAATGAAAGCTAATATATAATAATAATAATCGATTTATGTAGCGCTAAAGTCCCATAGCGCTTTACAATCATCAAGTATTACAAACTAACTTACTAAAAATGTTACGCAATAATACAGATACTGTAACGTATCGTTTTACAAGTAATTCCCTATTTTATACCAAAAACAAAATTGAATAATAATAATAATGGCATAAATACTTGGCAAGATATAATATACCAAAAGCTTTGAATTAAAAATACTTGTTTTAACACTATAGTTAAAAGAACTAAGAGAAACAATCCGAGGAATCAATAGACTTTATTTCCAGTGGTTAACGAGTTCCATAAAATAAGAGCAGATACCAAAACATCCGAAGTCCACATGATTTCAAATTATACTTCACGATCTTGAATAAATGCTGACTTGCCGAGCGTAGCTTCGGGACTTGTCGAACTAGTAGTTTGTTGAAGAACTTAAATGCTCTTGATTGTTTATTTGTTTCATGAAAGAAGTACACGTGCTTTGGGTAACAAATTTAATAATTTCTACCGGATTAAAAACACAATCGAACCCATGAATTTCCCCCGGTGCTTCGAATATGATTTGACCTCGGCAGGAAGTCGGTAATATTCGTTAGGACTTTAGATTCAAATTGGAGTTACGAAAGCACAAGCAAACAAATACTCTTGGTAGCTTGAAATGTACCAGGCATCACAGCCACATATTAAATAGAGCGATAATTAGAACAAAAAGCAATTAACAGAGAAACTGAGAGGTTTTTTTTTCACTCATGAATGCAGTTCGAATTTATGAGTGAAAAAATGTGTCTGTACCAGGCTATGTTTCGATTTCCAAAGTCTTATCCTGTTCAGTTTATACGGTTTCCAATGACAAATCCAACTTCTATTTACTCTTAACAGCCATTCAAGTCATTCCAGTGTTTCTTTACGGTCATTACGGTTTCTTATATCAAATCAAATCCAGTACAATAATTACGGCTTTTAGATCGAGTCAACTGACCTTCTTCGATTTCCTAAAACGGACTCCAGTTCAGTTCTTCAGGATATTTACGTGAAACTCGCCAGAATTTGTCCCGCTTTGAACAACCTGAATCTCCATTGCAACAGTGACGTGACAACAAATATAGATGCTTTTCTAATTGAATGCCTTAGAGCGAGAGCGTTGTGTAGTACAATTTAACGGTAACGGTTTGCATAGACGAAAGCCCGAATAGATTTTTCGTGACCCAGTGACTTCGTTGAACGATTGTATTAGATTAAAGCTTGGTCATATCAGACGAAATTGATCTCTTGTCATTTACTGTAATTGGTTTTGTCTAATTGCTTGACCTCTTATCTGGCGTCTGCCTAGAAGATCTGATCCCGGATTGTATTTTGATAGCTATGTTTTGAGTTCGTTGTTGCTTTTATCAATGACTCATACGGTCCTAGACTAGAAGGCGCCGTAGTTTCGCCTGAGTCAACAATACTTCATCCATATTAATAACTCGGTTAGAGAGACGATTGCAGCAAATTAAGTACTTCATGACGTGACGGTAGCCTTAAACCCTCTAAAGCTCTCTAGCGAACATTTATCTTTCAACTAATGCGCATGCCTCCTCTTTATCGCTCGATCACAGCGTCTCCGACCCACATTGTTCGCGGCAGAGGTCAGAACTGATCAATATTTTTACAAGAAACATTAATAATAATAATAACAAGAAGCTGCACACAGCTTGATCTCCGGCGTATCTTTTGCAACGCGGATGGGTTCATAAACCTGCGTATTTGGCACAGTAAGATCGCACAATCAGATGCGAAAGTACGCACTGACAGTTGATCTGATAACTTCACATGAGTTACAACACGAGTGAACACAAGTATAGAACATGAGTGAGCACGAGCGAGGTCAAGTAAACCAGAATACTCTTGATACTCTCACAGATAGCCGAAAAATACTAGGATGCAAATGCTAACGAACTGATCTAAAACTCCACATGAGTCATAACACGAGTGGACTAGCGAATCATAAATAAATTCACAAATTATTATTATAAAAAAATGAATAATAGAAATTGTGTTATTATCTTAGTTGTTTCGGGTTACCTGTGTTATCATAGCGGTATACACAGCTCCCAAAACAATTCCATCCAAACACTATGAGGATCTGATCTAGAACTCCACACTAGTGAACACGAGTACACTAGCGCGTCATAATTTAATTAACGGACATTCACAATTTAAACGAGTGAACAGAAGTAGAACACGATATTGGAAAAGTGTAACACGGACGATATCATACACCTGCGCGTTTGGCACTTTACGAACGCACAATATGATGCGAAAGTACACACGTACAGTTGATCTGATCTAAAACTCCATACGAGTTAGAACACGAGTGAACACAAGTAGAACACGAGTGAATACGAGTGAACAGAAGACGAAATTGAGTGAACACGAGCGAGGTCAAGTAAGCCAGGATACTCTTAAGATAACGGCACAGATATCCCCAAAATACTACGTTTCAAATGCTGATGATCTGATATAAAACTCCGAGTCAGAACACGACTGCACTAGCAATTTATCACTTTTTTTAATTTTTTATTAAACATAATAAAATGAAATAGAAATTGTGTTATCATCTTAGTTGTTTCGGGTTACCTGTGTTATCAGTGAGATACCCAGCCCAAACCAAAGTGCATCCAAATACTATGAGGATCTGATCTAGAACTCCACACGAGTGAACACGAGTACACCAGCTAGCGCGTCATCGTTTAATTAACCAACATTTCAATTCAAAACAATTATGTTATCGTCTTACTTGTTTCGGGTTACCTGTGTAAATGCCGCGTGAAGTTGCAAAAGCAGCCGATTGTGTTGCTACCTGTAACCCCGTGTGCGCCCATAAATCGTTGCATGCGAGGAATGTTTTTGATTAGTCTGATACTCAATTTGTCGGATTGTGGTCAATACAAATATTTGTTCGCAGAAGTACCCACGCACGTCACATCGCTATTGGGTAGTACGCACACAGCTAATGTCTGCTGGTAGGATTTGTTTTACAACCAAAAAATTCTGAGAGTATCCATTTATGTTTTACAATTCAATTCAGTTTTTATTTTACACTGTTTAACAAAGAATTACAAGTGACAAATTAAACAAGTTATAGTAGAATAGTTTACAAGAAAAATAAAAGTCGAACAAGTAATATGTGTACGGCAGTCAAAGGAGTACAAGCTTTCGAGCTGACTGCCGTAAATGGTTGGATAGCAAGTAGATTTGGTTACGTTCATGTATAGAACTTAACAACAATAAAGCCTAATTTGTACGAAATCTAATAGAACAAAAACAGTAGGTAGGCTTATGATTACAGAGTTACAAAGTGAATATAAAAGAAAAGAAAGACTTAATTAAAATTATTGGAATAAAGTATAATTAATATATAAATATATTAACACATCGTACAGGTACAGTGAACATACAAATTATATAACATATAAAATAGATAAATGGATTTAATTAACACAAAATCATAATAATAAAAATATATGTTATCGGCTTAGTTGTTCCGAGTTACCTGTGTTATCAGTTTGCGTTCCGACTTTGTATTCCCGGGCTACCTGTGTTGTCTTATTGTTATCAGTGCAGTACTGTACTCTATGTATTTTCGGGCTACCTGTGTTATTCTAGGGTAACGCCAAAGAGTGTTGTAACATAGCTCATTTCCGGTCCGTCCGCATGTCTTGACCTTTTGGATATGTCCAATCTATGACCGCGCGAAACAACCAACCAAACTTTTAAAATTGCTTTCACTATAATAAATGATCGTTGTAAACGAGGGCTGTTTAATAAGGAACAATGAAATGTCGCCGCAGAAAGGTTTTACAGAAAAGAAAAGCACAGTGGAGAAAGTGTTGAGAGGCCCACAAGAGTAAATATCTTGTCTGGAACATAATTTACGAAATCTCTGAAACGACTTTCAATCGAGCGAGTGTTAATTTGCTTCGGTTGTTCGTTCCCGCTTACATTCACTCCTTTAATACGCTCTGACTACAAGCACTCTTGTATTTTCAAATAATTTTGTGTCCCTGGAAGGAGAACAGATGAGGAAATTTGGCTAGTTTACGGCACAACACCATAAATTTGATATCCGGTTTAATACTGAATTGAAACTCGCCAAAAATAATCCATTACAACATTGACAACAAACAATTGAATTATAATCGGAATACCTTCGAGCGAGAGCGTTGTGTAGTAATTTTAACGATCGTTGAATGAATCGAAGCTCATGAGTTATTCAAATCATTAAATAGACAAAATTCTCAAACATATCTCGAAAATCTCACAACAAACAAACCGTGGTAGATTGCGACGGAACTTTCTTCGGAAATTTTCAGTCAGTGTGTCAACTGATTCGCTTTGCCCCCAGTGTAAACGTCGTCTATTCAGTAGAATCACTAGCTTCCCGTTTCGTATTTTTCTCCGGTGGAATGGGGTATTTAAAATTCTAGCATCGACAAGATCAAATCCATAATTTATCTTCCAAATGGCGGCTATGTAGTGCTCTCTCTTTGTGAGTTCTGATTATCAAGCAGTTCCCGTCTCTTCTCGAGTAACCATTTGCACAGACGAATGCAAAATGGATTTTTCAAGATCGAGTCAACTGACCTTCTTCGATTTCCTAAAACGGTCTCCGGTTCAGTTCTTCAGGATATTTACGTGAAACTCGCCAGAATTTGTCCCGCTTTGAACAACCCGAATCTCCATTGCAACAGTCATGTGAACAAATATAGATGCTTTTCTAATTGAATGCCTTAGAGCGAGATCGTTGTGTAGTACAATTTAACGGTAACCGTTTGCACAGACGAAAGCAAAATAGGTTTTTCGCGAAGCATGAGCGCTATAAACCCAGTGTCTTCGTTGAACGCTTGTATGAGATTAAAGCTTGGTCATATCAGACGAAATTGATCTCTTGTCATTTACTGTAATTGGTTTTGTCTAATTGCTTGACCTCTTATCTGGCGTCTGCCTAGAAGTTCTGATCCCGGATTGTATTTTGATAGCTATGTTTTGAGTTCGTTGTTGCCCTTATCAATGACTCATACGGTCCTAGACTAGAAGGCGCCGTAGTTTCGCCTGAGTCAACAATACTTCCTCCAGTTTAATAATTCGGTTAGAGAGACGATTGAGGCAAATTAAGTACTTCATGACGTCGTGACGGTAGCCTTAAACCCTCTAAAACTCTCAAGCGAACATTTATCTTTCAACTAATGCGAATGCCTCCTCTTTATCGCTCGATCACAGCGTCTCCGACCCACATTGTGAGCGGCAAAGGTCAGAACTGATCAAAATTTTTACAGTACTGAACATTAATAATAATAATAACAAGAAACTGCACGCAGCTTGAACACCGGCGTATCTTTTGTAACGCGGATGATCTCATACACCTGCGTGTTTGGCACATTACAACGCACAATCAGATATGAAGTACGCACACAGTCGATCTCATATAAAACTCCACACGAGTCAGAACACGAGCGACATCAAGAAAGCCAGGCTACCCTAGGATAACACAGGTAGCCCAAAAATACTAGGATCCAAATACTATGATCATCTGATCTAGAACTACACATGAGTCAGGACACGAGTGAACACGAGTGCACAGCGGTTCATAATTAAATTTAGAAAAAAAAATTGTAATAAAAAATAACAGGGGTATAATACACAGGAGTGTTCCTGTGTCCTTGTGTTGGCCCCTAACACAGTAGATGGTGTGTCTATTTATAGCCGTGAAGTTCTGGTATGCAATTACGTTGTCTTTTGTTCTCTTGCGCTTTAGTATTTTTTAGCAGTTTGAACCGTGTTAATTACAATTGTTCAGCTCATCCTGATTGCTTAAAAGTGACGGCCTTTGTTCCTTCTCGCCGGAAACGCTATGCTAAAAATAACTCTTCCGTCTACAGTGTTGTGTTACAATATAATGTGGGAAGAGGAACTAAACTGATAAGCAAGTACCGCATACAAAAATCCTGCAAAAACACCGGATCCGAGGTATGGACCTAACCAGTCAAAATATAAAATTATGACGACAGTAGCAAAGCTGATACGGTGTGATATTTCAAAAATGGCACTACGGCTAGCTAAACCTGACACAAAAAGGTGCTCGTACCAGAATGCAGCCATGGACAGCTGTTTCGTCCTCATTAGGACTCGTCAGCATGGCATAGCAAGCAGAGTGAGGTCTGGCGAGAACCGAACACTCTCAAAGCCTACAGTACTCTAGCACAGAGCTCAGAGATTAAACTTGTTTATCCGTTGTCACACAAAGAGACGCGTGTGGCAAAGAGCCAGAAAAACAAGTAGAATTCAACCATAGTGTGTCAGTGCCAAAAAAGAAACCTAATAACGCTGGCCAGACCAGCTTAATAAAATGATGACAAAACAGGAATAGTCGGATCTAAGAAGACCTACGGTACAAAAATGTATAAAACACTCTTCTGTAATAATAATAATTGTTTTATCGTCTTAGTTGTTTCGGATTACCTGTGTATCAGTGCGGTACCAGCCCAAAACAAATTGCATCCAAAATAATGCTATGACGATCTGATCTAGAACACCACACGAGTGAACACGAGTACACTAGCTAGCGTTTCATCATTTAATTAACCAACATTTACCATTAAAAACAAATGTGTTATCGTCTTAGTTGTTTCGGGTTACCTGTGTAAATGCCGCGTGAAGCTGCAAAAGCAGCCCATTGCGTTACTACCTGTGACCCCGTGTGCACCCATGAATCGTTGCAGGTGAGCAATGTTTTGATTAGTCTGATATTGTGGTCATTAAAAATATTTGTTTGCGGAAGTACACAGTTTCGAGTTGACTGCCGTAAATGGTTGGATAGCAAGTAGATTTGGTTACATACATGTATAGAACTTACGAACAATAGAGCCTGATTTCTACGAAATCTATTAGAACAAAAACAGCATATAGACTTATGATTACAGAGTTACAAAGTGAATATACAAGAAAAGAAAAAGACTTACTTATTACATTTTATTCCAATAATTTTAATTAAGTCTTTTTCTTTAAATATATACATATACATCAGGAGCCCATGGACTCCTGTATAAATATATTAACACATAGTACACATACAGTGAATATACAAGTCATATAAAAATATAAAATAGATAAATGATGAAGGCTTAAAGTAAGTAACAATAAGTGCAAAATATATGCCCTCTTTTTTTTTCGGGCTACCTGTGTTATCCTTGTGCAAACAAAACAACTATGAAACTGTTGATTGCTGAAGAGATCGAGTGCCACTACATGGCAATTAAAATCAGCAAATTGCCAGTTCAGCAAACCTTATGAGTTTGCTTAACCGTTCTGAGTTTCTTTATCAACGGCCGCATAAATATAAGCTAATATATAATAATAATAATCGATTTATGTAGCGCAATAATGCAATCGTTTTACAAGTAATTCCCTATTTTATACCAAAAAGAAAATTGAATAATAATAACAATAATAATAATGGCTTAAATACTTGGCAACATAAAATATACCAAAAGCTTTTAATTAAAGGACTTGCTTTAACACTAGAATTAAAAGAACTAAGACAATCAATCCCGGGGAATCAATAGACCTCATTTCCAGTGGTAATGATTCCATAAAATAGGAGCAGATACCGAAAAAGCCCGGAGTCCATGATTTCAACTGATACTTCGGGACCTTGAGTAAATGTTGACTTGGCGAGCGTAGCATCTGGACTTGTCGAACTAGTAGCTTGTCGAAGTGAAATGCTCTCGTTGTTTATTTGTTTCATGAAAGAAGTAGACATGCGCTTTGGGTAACGAATTTCATTATTTCTAGCGGATAAAAAATACAATCGAACCCATGAATTTTCCCCGGATGCTTCGAATATGATTTGACTTCGGCAGGAAGCCAGTGTATTCCTGTACGAGTGGGACTTTTCACAACAACGCTTGGTAGTTTGAAATGTACTCGACATCACAGACACATAGACTTTAAAACAGAGCGATAATTAAAATAAAAGAACGAAAAGCTGTTATTATTATTATTATTATTATTAACAGACTATAGAATCCTCGTAAGTCTTGCAACGATACCGAAAGACGATACCGTAAATTTTGAATGAGTAAGTCTATTGAGTCTTGACAACACAGTGAAAAGTCTTGAATAAAATCCCGTTCGTTAAGTCTAGAGTTTTAACTTAATTGAAATCTGGCACACACTCTTGGCCCGTAGATAATTCCGATTTGTATCCTTTGTCGTGAAACTGTTGGCAGAGTCCGCTGCAAGTGGGTGGACAATCTTTAGAGAATTCTGTGTGCCGCCAGCCGACGCACGACTGCATAAACCAAATTATGCAAAGGTCTGCGGGTCGATCTGATATCCCTTGAAGAAACATACTTGCCATCTAGAATCCAGAACAACACTTCTATTGAACTTGCAATGAAACGAAGTCTAGAGTCTTGACAACACAGTGAAAAGTCTAAAAAGGAAGCCTTCGTTATTAAAGTCTGGAGTCTGGACTTAATAAGCCTGGCACACAATCTTGGCCCGTAGCTCGTAAAAGTCACTGGTATTACATCTCACTGTGTATACACACTGGAACAAGATATGACAGACCATAGCGGCATGTAACGCACGTCGAATCAAATATTATAATATTAGCGCTGCCCAAAATAAACCAATTGTTATCTGTGGATTGATCACGTTTAGTCTAATTGCTTGATCCTGCCTAGAACGTCTAACCTCAGATTGTATTTCGATACCTAAGTGTTTCAAGTTTATCAATTACTTATGCGGTCCTAGACTAGAAGGCGCCGTAGTTTCGCCTGAGTCAACAATACTTCATCCATATTAATAATTCGGTTAGAGAGAAGATAGAGGCAAATTAAGTACTTCATGACGTGACGGTAGCCTTAAACCCTCTAAAGTTCTCTAGCGAACATTTATCTTTCAACTAATGCGCATGCCTCCTCTTTATCGCTCGATCACAGCGTCTCTGACCCACATTGTTAGCGGCAGAGGTCAGAACTGATCAAAATTTTTACTGGACTGAACATTAATAATAATAATAACAAGAAGCTGCACGCAGCTTGAACTCCGGCGTATATTTTGCAACGCGGATGGGTTCATAAACCTGCATATTTGGTACAGTAAGATCGCACAATCAGATGCGAAAGTACGTACTTGACAGTTGATCTGATAACTTCACATGAGTTACAACACGAGTGAACACAAGTATAGAACATGAGTGAGCACGAGCGAGGTCAAGTAAACCAGAATACTCTTGATACTCTCACAGATAGCCGAAAAATACTAGGATACAAATGCTAACGAACTGATCTAAAACTCCACATGAGTCATAACACGAGTGGACTAGCGATTCATAAATAAATTCACAAATTATTATTATAAAAAATGAATAATAAAATTGTGTTATTATCTTAGTTGTTTCGGGTTACCTGTGTTATCAGTGCGGTATACACAGCCCCCAAAACAATTCCATCCAAACACTATGAGGATCTGATCTAGAACTCCACACGAGTGAACACGAGTACACCAGCTAGCGCGTCATCGTTTAATTAACCAACATTTACAATTCAAAACAATTATGTTATCGTCTTACTTGTTTCGGGTTACCTGTGTAAATGCCGCGTGAAGCTGCAAAAGCAGCCGATTGTGTTACTACCTGTATCTCCGTGTGCGCCCATGAATCGTTGCATGCGAGGAATGTTTTTGATTAGTCTGATACTCAATTTGTCGGATTGTGGTCAATAAAAATATTTGTTCGCAGAAGTACCCACGCACGTCACATCGCTATTGGGTAGTTCGCACACAGCTAATGTCTGCTGGTAGGATTTGTTTTACAACCAAAAAATTCTGAGAGTATCCATTTATGTTTTACAATTCAATTCAGTTTTTATTTTACACTGTTTAACAAAGAATTACAAGTGACAAATTAAGCAAGTTATAGTAGAATAGTTTACAAGAAAAATAAAAGTCGAACAAGTAATATGTGTACGGCAGTCAAAGGAGTACAAGCTTTCGAGCTGACTGCCGTAAATGGTTGGATAGCAAGTAGATTTGGTTACATTCATGTATAGAACTTAAGAACAATAAAGCCTGATTTGTACGAAATCTAATAGAACAAAAACAGTAGGTAGACTTATGATTACAGAGTTACAAAGTGAATATAAAAGAAAAGAAAGACTTAATTAAAATTATTGGAATAAAGTATAATTAATATATCAATCAATCAAACTTTATTGCTCTTACAATGACATGTATACAATATAAAAAAGAAAAATAACTAATATATATATACAATGTGATGGGCAATACAGATTAAATAACATTTGAGCCTGGAGGCTAAATAAACTGTGAAGTTCTCGAGTTAGCCTCCAGCCTTGTTAATTAGCAATTATAATAGGAGAAAGGAAATCGGGAAGGAAATTTAGAAACTAGTTTAGATTACTGGGAAAACTCTAAGAATTTGAATATTAATTACAAAAATATAAATAATAATTTGAGGAATTATAGATACCTTATTGGTACTAATTTTCGCGGGCACTTAATTTCGCGAAAAAAAAGGTCGGCATATTTCGCGGGTCTTTATTTTCGCGATTTGGGTGCAAAATTATTTTCTTAGGGAATTAATTTTCGCGAAAATGAAAAAAAACAACATTTTATTTCGAGAATTTTATTATTATTTTACACTTCTTATTGCTGAAAATCATCAACTCATAACAAAACCAAACTATAGAAACCGCATCTGTACCATCTGATACAGATGAAGAGGTTCAAAGCAACACAGATAGTGAAATTTGATTGTTAAACTGTTGTTTATCATCTGTAGGTATGCCATAGAGCTTTTACACATTATACACAATACGTAGACATGTGTTTCTTCATTAAATTGAGAAAACAAGAAATATATGAGGGTATTAAATTTCGCGACATTAAACTTCGCGGGAATTTTTTTTCGCGTCGCTTTAAGTTCGCGATTTTTTTTAAATCGCGAAAATCGCGAAATTAAAGCGACGCGAAAATTAGTACCAATAAGGTAGTTATTTTGAGTATTGGTCTGACAATAAATACTGTTTTATGCATTTTGAGAAAGAAAATACATTTAAATTTTTGAGGTGGTCTGGGAGATTTCGCCAAAGGTCAATTGCCATGAATGAAATCATTTGTTTTCCTATGTTTGTTCTCACGCCTGATTTATATAAATTTTGTTTGGCTGCATATCTCGTATTATAACTGTGGACATTGCTGGCATATTGAAAAAAATTATCGAACAAGTTAGGTAATTGACCTTTGTGCCAGAGGTGAACAAATTTTAATGCGTGGAGATGGTAAACATTGTGAACTGTAAGTATATCTAAGATATTTAGCAGTGGGAGAGCACTTTCAGTATTTCTACCATACAATGTGGCAAAAAATATTAATCTTGCGACATGGTTTTGCTTTGTTTGTACTTTTTGTAAATTGGTTTTATAAGCGCTGCCCCAAGCTAATATCGCATATGAGATGTATGGATAAATAAGATTGTAATAAATTTGCTTTAGTTGCGTCAATGATAAATAGTGCCTCAGCTTGGATACAATACTTGTGTTTTGTGAAATACGCGAAGATACATATGATATATGGTATTTCCAACACATTGTATCGTCAATCATGACTCCTAGATATTTTATGTGGTCTTTTCTTTTCAAGGAGTGGCACGATCCATCAGAGCTCAATATTTTGATATCAATATTCATGTCCCTTTTCTTAGCTGACTTTATGATCATAAAATTAGTTTTCGATAAATTAATAGATAACTTATTTATGTCACACCATTCTTTGACCTTTCCTAATTCAGAGTTCATTAAATTTTCTAGGCTTTTTAAATCTTTAGCCGATGCAAATACATTTGTATCGTCCGCAAATATTTTGAATGTTAGGGCATCAGAACAATTCGGTATATCGTTGATGTAAATTAAAAATAAAAGTGGTCCTAGAGAGCTACTTGAGGGATGCCACAGATCATTGTTTGTTTGGGGGAGTCGACATTTCCTAGAGACACATACTGCTGCCTACACTCCACAAGTATACAAGTTATATATTATCAATCGCTTTTCTTAGGTTATCTGCAATTTCTGTTATAGCCTGGGATGTCGAGCGGCCTTTGCGAAATCCAAATTGGAATTCAAAGAGAATTTCTTGTTTTTCAATGTAATTAATAAGTTGCTTGTATATTAGTTTTTCAAACATTAGAGTAAAGGCTGATAAAGTCGAAATAGGACGAAAATTGGCTGGATTAGTAATTTCCCCTCCTTTATCGACAGGCGTTACCTTAGAAATTTTGAGGATATCCGGTACAATTCCTTGAAGAAGGGATTGATTGAAAATTATTGTTAGTGCTTCATATATATGTTCACGGGCAAGTTTAATGCATGATGGGGGGATACCAATTGATGACTTATTTAGTTTAAGTCCCATAATTGCATCGTAGACTTCATGTGCATAAATGCCACGAAATACAAAACTATTCTGGAAGGATCTATTAATGTATTTTGTTGGATTATCATCATTTGGTGGAAGCTTACTAGCTAGATCGTTGCCAACATTAATATAATGTGTGTTTAATTGATGAGAAATGCTAGCCTTATCAGTTTAACATTTATTTTTATAGAGAAGCTTCTTTATCGTTGTTTGCGAGTTAATATTTTTCCGATTTGTTATCATTCCAATCAACTTCCACGTTGTTTTTAAGTTTTCTTTATTTAAATTAAATTGAGCGCGAAAATAGTTCGTTTTTGCGGCTTCTTTAACTTTGTTTTTAAATTTGTTGTTATATGCTTTATACATCTTTACTTTTGTTGGATCATTACTTAAAAAGTGGGTTTTATCAAGTTTTTGTCTTCTCCTTATCGAGACCAGTAAAGCATGAGATATCCATGGTTTTTTAAATTGTTTTTTCTTTTTATTAGATACTTTACGTATCGGAGCGTGCCTATCAGTTATTGTTTGAAGCGCTTCAACGATTCTATTCATGCTGTTATTAACATTATCGTCACTTACAAGACTTTGGAAATCCGTGTCCGCTACGTCATTCAAAAATAAGTCATCGTTAAAATTCGAAAAATCTCTAAAATATCGTAAATCGTCTGTCACGGGTAGCTTATTTGCGACCGTGCAGAATATAGGAAGGTGGTCAGAGATATTAGCTAAACAAATACCTGCTTTTAATACTTTTTGTGGAATGTTGGTGTAAATATGATCTATTAAAGTCGAGGTATGATCAGTGATTCGTGTCGCCTTTGTAATAATTGGCAGGAAACCTAAATCTAGAATCATGTCAAGGAAATCAGATGTTTGGTTATCAACGTTGTATTTTAGGAAGTTTATGTTTATGTCTCCGAGCAAGAAAATTTCTTGTCCTTTACTGTTTAAGTACTCAAGCTTAACTTTTAAGATTTCGAGAAAATGTTTGCGGTCATTATGTGGGTGTCGGTAAATGCAGCCAATTATAACATTCTTTTGTCTTTTTCGTATGATCTCAATCCAACAGGATTCTACACCTTCCGCAGTTAGTTCAAGGTCATGCCTTCTCACAAATTCCAATTCTTTCGTAAGATAAAGGCCAACACCTCCAGCCAATGTTTTAGAGTTTGTATGCAAAAACGAATATCCTGGTATGCTAATGTTTTGGCTGTTTGTCTCTTTCAGTTTAGTTTCTGAGATAGCAATAATATCTGGTGATTCCTTCGATGTGAGAAGGATATCTTCTAACATTGAGAGGTTTTTAGATAAACTGCGCATATTGCAATGCAAAATTGAGAATCCATTTTGTCGAGTTGCCTAATAAAATAAAGACCAGTTTGTTTAATAGAATAATATTTTGATTCTATGTAATTCTCGAATTCTTCAGCTTGTTTATCTGGGCATTCAATGATATCTTGGAAAAGGTCTTTCGAGTCAAATATAGAGGTGGGGGAGTAGTAAACCCACGCGCCAGTTATGTTTAGGAACTCTTTATCGTCAAGATCATGGAATGGTAGTTCAACAAGCATGGTATAGCTACTGCTAGCGATCATTGGATTGAAGATAATTCGATGCATGTAGCTTTAAAGTTACTGACCTTATTCTGCTCATAGTTTTTCAGTAATATATTAATAATGTGGTATACATAAAGGTAATAAGCTTATCTGCTTGTCTAATGGCGGCGGTTCTTACTTTCAAAGTCGCGGAGGTCTTCCTCGGTGTTGAAAGAGAATGTTTGCGTGTTCTCTGCCTCCTTCAAGAAGATCCGTCCATTGTAAGTCCAAATGAATTTCCATTTCCATTGCTTCTTTATATATAAATATATTTATTTATTTCAAATACATCTTTATATATAAATATATATAAATATATTAACACATCGTACACGTACAGTGAACATACAAATGATATAACATATAAAATAGATAAATGGATTTAATTAACACAAAATCATAATAATAAAAATATATGTTATCGGCTTAGTTGTTCCGGGTTACCTGTGTTATCAGTTTGCGTTCCGACTTTGTATTCCCGGGCTACCTGTGTTGTCTTATTGTTATCAGTGCGGTACTGTACTCTATGTATTTTCGGGCTACCTGTGTTATTCTAGGGTAACGCCAAAGAGTGTTGTAACATAGCTCATTTCCGGTCCGTCCGCATGTCTTGACCTTTTGGATATGTCTCGTTCCAATCTACGACCGCGCGAAACAACCAACCAAACTTTTAAAATTGCTTTCACTATAATAAACGATCGTTGTAAACGAGGGCTGTTTAATAAGGAACAATGAAATGTCGCCGCAGAAAGGTTTTACAGAAAAGGAAAGCACAGTGGAGAAAGTGTTGAGAGGCCCACAAGAGTAAATATCTTGTCTGGAACATAATTTACGGAATCTCTGAAACGACTTTCAATCGAGCGAGTGTTAATTTGCTTCGGTTGTTCGTTCCCGCTTACATTCTCTTTCTAGGTGTATCAACGACAATGAACTACAGCGAAACAATACCCTGAAATACAAAGAACCCTAACCCCAGAATACAATGAACTACAGCAAAACAATACCCTGAAATACAAAGAACGAAAGAAAACAATAGAGTTGTTCATTGTCCTGAATTTCAGGACGTTGATACACCTAGAAAGACCCTTAATACGCTCTGACTACAAGCACTCTTGTATTTTCAAATAATTTTGTGTCCCTGGAAGGAGAACAGATGAGGAAATTTGGCTAGTTTACGGCACAACACCATAAATTTGATATCCGGTTTAATACTGAATTGAAACTCGCCAAAAATAATCCATTACAACATTGACAACAAACAATTGAATTATAATCGGAATACCTTCGAGCGAGAGCGTTGTGTAGTAATTTTAACGATCGTTGAATGAATCGAAGCTCATGAGTTATTCAAATCATTAAATAGCCAAAATTCTCAAACATATCTCGAAAATCTCACAACAAACAAACCGTAGTAGATTGCGACGGAACTTTCTTCGGAAATTTTCAGTCAGTGTGTCAACTGATTCGCTTTGCCCCCAGTTTAAACGTCGTCTATTCAGTAGAATCACTAGCTTCCCGTTTCGTATTTTTCTCCGGTGGAATGGGGTATTTAAAAGTCTAGCATCGACAAGATCAAATCCATAATTTATCTTTGACTCTCTTTGTGAGAGTCTGATTATCAAGCAGTTCCCGTCTCTTCTCGAGTAACCATTTGCACAGACGAATGCAAAATGGATTTTTCAAGATCGAGTCAACTGACCTCCTTCGATTTCCTAAAACGGTCTCCAGTTCAGTTCTTCAGGATATTTACGTGAAACTCGCCAGAATTTGTCCCGCTTTGACCAACCTGAATCTCCATTGCAACAGTGATGTGAACAAATATAGATGCTTTTCTAATTGAATGCCTTAGAGCGAGAGCGTTGTGTAGTACAATTTAACGGTAACCGTTTGCACAGACGAAAGCAAAATAGGTTTTTCGTGAAGCATGAGCCCTATAAACCCAGTGTCTTCGTTGAACGCTTGTATGAGATTAAAGCTTGGTCATATCAGACGAAATTGATCTCTTGTCATTTACGTTAATTGGTTTAGTCTAATTGCTTGACCTCTTATCTGCCGTCTGACTAGAAGATCTGATCCCGGATTGTATTTTGTTAGCTATGTTTTCAGTTTTTTTATCAATGACTCATACGGTCCTAGACTAGAAGGCGCCGTAGTTTCGCCTGAGTCAACAATACTTCCTGCAGTTTAATAATTCGGTTAGAGAGATGATTGAGGCAAATTAAGTACTTCATGATGTCGTGACGGTAGCCTTAAACCCTCTAAAACTCTCAAGCGAACATTTATCTTTCAACTAATGCGCATGCCTCCTCTTTACCGCTCGATCACAGCGTCTCCGACCCACATTGTTAGCGGCAAAGGTCAAAACTGATCAAAAAATTTACAGTACTGAACATTAATAATAATAACAAGAAGCTGCACGCAGCTTGAACTCCGGCGTATCATTTACAACGCGGATGCTCTCATGCACCTCAGTGCGTGTTTGGCACGTTACGAACGCACAATTAGATGCGAAAGTAGGCAGAGACAGTCGATCTGATCTAAAACTCCAGGAGTTCATTAGAACTCGAGTAAACACAAGTACAACACGAACACAAGTAGCACATGAGTGAACACAAGCGAGGTTAAGTAAGCCAGGATACTCTTGGATAACATGCACAGATAGCCCAAAAATACTAGGATACAAATGCTGACGAACTGCATGATCTAAAACTCCACACGAGTCAGAACCCGAGTGCACTAGCGAATCATAATTTAATTAACAAACAATTATAGTAAAAAAAATCAATAATAAAAATTGTGTTATCATCTTAGTTGTTTCGGGTTAACTGTTCTTAGCTTACCCATTCACCTGCGTGTTTGGCACTTTATGAACGCACAATCAGATGCAAAAGTACACACGCACAGCTGTCGATCTGACCTAAAACCCACATGTGTCAGAACACGAGTGAAGACGAGTGAAGACGAGCGACTTCAAGTAAGCTAGTATAACACAGCAAGCTAAAAACTACTACGATCCAAATACTATGATGATCTGATCTAAGACTCCACATGAGTGCACAGCGGTTCATAATTATCAAAACATTATAATAATAATAAAAAAACATTTAATTGTTTTCTCGTCTTACTTGTTTCGGGTTACCTGTGTTATCAGTGGGGTACCCGCTTTTTGTATTTTCGGGTTACCAGTATTATCCTAAGCTTGGCTCAGTTGTGTCAGGTTACCTGTGTTTTCAGTAAGGTATTTTCGGGCTACCTGCATTCACATAGTTATTAGTATGCACATAGCCAGATCACTGTTTATAGTACACATGTACAATCACTCAAGACAAATTGGATTGGACTATCAGATGCGAAAGTATGCACGCACAGTCGCATCACGAAACAGCACCAGAGTAACAAGACGCTGCACGCGCCTTAAATGAGAACTCAAGCCTAAAATCAACTCAATGTCTATGCAAAGATGTATTCGAAATATATAAATTGTGCTGTTTATTTTTTCTCTGTTACACGTCTATGAAGAGAAAATCTGAAACCTTTCTCACAGCGTCCGCTCAGACGGCTCAAGTCTATTTTTTACTGGACTAACGGCTCCTAATTGCGAACCATTGTGTTTTCTTTGTGTTGGAGGTCGATATGGGAAAATTTGCTTTGAATTGAGCCGCCACACAATCTAAATTGGTCAGCGGAGAATCGAACTTGAAAACTAATTTTCTCTTCAGACGCGCAACACAGACAAATATAATAGCAGAATTTATATCTTTAGAATACATGTTTGTTTAGACGTTGTGAACAACACAAGTAGAACACGAGTGAATACGAGTGCACGGAAGTAGAACACGAATAAACACGAGCAACCGTCACGTAATAAGCCAGGGTACCCAGGATTACACAGGTAGCCCACAAATACTAGGATCCAAATACTAGTAGGATCTGAAATATAACTCCACACGAGTCAGAACACGAGTGAACATGAGTGCACCAGCGCTTCATGATTTAATTAACAGAAAAGCATAATAATAAAATAATAAAAATTGCGTTATCGGCTTAGTTGTTTCGGGATATCTGTGGTATCAGTGTGTACCGTCTTTGTATTGTCGGGCTATCTGTGTTATCCTAGGGGAACGCCATTATCATGATAATAATAAAATAATAAACTTAGTTGTGTTGTCCTATTGTTATCAATGCAGTACGGTGACCGGTACGGTACTATACTCTATGTATTTTCCGTCTAACTACAACTAGATTTATCAGCGGACATTCCAACATGAAAACTCTTTTTTTCTTCAAAGACGCGCAACACAGAATAATAAAATAGCAGAACTTAATTATGTCTTTTGACGTTGGGTTGATTTTAGAGTTCAGTTCCCCTTTTACTTCGGACAGGTTTTTTTTCAAATCAACTTTGACATTGTTCGAAAGCTGAATTAGTTTTTTTCAAATCTATTTGTCCCGACGAACGTGAACTAACGACAAAATGTGTGAATGCAAGGCGAGACTGACTTCCGTCTTCCAGTTACTTTGCGTGACCTGGCAAATTAATAAGTTTTCTATTTAATAGGCTTTCACTATGCGAGCGGATGACCTTTCACCAGTTTCATTCCAGTCTATGGCGGTGCTAGCTAGCTTTTAGTCCAACTTTATACTAATTCTCTTGATTGGTTATTAGTTTCCTGAAAGAATATATATATATATATATAGACGTAATTTCTAGCAGATTATCCGAGCCCATGAATCAAATTATAGGTGGGATCGGATAATTTAGGACGATATTTAGGACGAGTTTCTGAAAACAGCAAAGCTATTAAAAGTACAGTGGGGAAATACGTGTCAGGAAGGCCCACATATATATCTTGTCTGGAACATTTACGAAGCCTGAAACGACTTTCTGAAATACCGTTCTTACAAATTTAATACAGTACTGGGTTTCCAGCTAGTGTTTGTTTCGAGTTCGTTCCCGATTACATTCGCTCCATTTACTACGCTCTGACTACAAGTACTCTTGTATTTTCAAGTAATTTTCAATAATTATGTTCTCAAGTTCCGCAATAATTTATGCTTATATGTTATAAGGTAAGACGAAATACTCTATCGATGTAAATCATGCCAGTTATTACTCGGGCTGCCTCTGGCAGCACCGAGTCCTAAAATGCAAGCGGATATTTTTTTTTGTTTCATGCAACAAAATTTCACCTTTTGAACCATGCGGTTATTTTTTCTTTGTTCCCATGTATTAAATTTCAAGCGAACTTTTCTACTTTCGACACACGGCGGGCCCTCGCTAAACTGTACAAAATCTCCAAGAATAAATCCCTAATGTCCAAACTAACGGGAAAAACTGAAAGAGGAAATCCTTGTGAGCAATCGACGTACATATGAAGCTATATAAGTTATCATCGACTATATGAGAGTCAAACATCGAGCTGCTATGAAACCGCTTGTGACAGTTTGTTTACGCACTTTCGTGACAAGCGAACGTTTCTACTTTCGTACTGTACGAAAACTTCCGTTTAAAAAATTCCTGATGCCGAAAGGACCGTAGCATTTAAACAAGATATCCTTCTGACCAATCGACATACATATTAAGCTGTGAAAGTATGTTTCCATTCCATAACAGCCGATAGTGCAAACTAGTAAACTGCCACTAGTAAATTAACCTTGCGTACTTCCGCGAGTACTGAACTTTCTAGCGTCAAATGCATGTGTTACGTTTCCAAACTTTAGGACAAGAAATCTTCCATAGAATGTTCTATTTTTTTTACAGCTGAGAACTGTATTATTAAACATAAGAAATAAAACAATGGTGCCATTTGAAGAATTATATCATGTCAAAAGTGCAAACGAAGAAATATATATCTACGGACGCGAGCAGCTCGATCGTTTCACTTTGGTCAAATTCGGACTGTTTACGACTGGAACCTGCAGTTTTACCGGACCTGCAGACTAAATTGTAAACGTGTGTTGCATGAATAAGTAGTGTTTACAGTAAAAGATCAACTACTTTAATTTACATACGAGAAAACAAAAAGTGAAACTGTCAAAAGAAGAGCAGGATTTGTTGTGTAAAGCCATACTGGAGAGTACAATTATATAAGTTATGGCTCTATCAATTCCAAACCTGCCCCTCCCCCTCCCCCGCCGGATATTTGTAGGGCATCAAATGCCCCACTGTGGGGTCAAGTGCTCCACGGTGGGGCTTTGGTACGGGTGCAAATCTCTTATCAAATTCGCTATTTTGACTCTTTCTACAAATGAATTCCTCACCCTGCCAACTGCCTGGGACAAAAACTCAGTCAAATGCCCCACTTATGCCCCCCACCCTTGGGGGATGGGCAGGTTTGGAATTGGTAGAGCTATACACAGATACTGGAACTGATTAGAACAATCATAAATAGAATTGGGTGTGGAGATTTATTTACCAAGCGAACACTGTTGCCCTGAAAAATATGTCGAAAAAGTCAACTTGAAATACTGAAGAAAGAAGACAAAGAAGTATTTATGTTTTTATGTTTTCAGATAACGAATTGAAGTGATATATAATTTATATGCATTCACTTGTATACTGATATTATTATTACAGTCATGAACAGACAATATTTAGCTTAATTAGTGACATATTTTAATTGATATTAATCTAAATCATGTTCTACATTTGTTTCGAATTTTTAATTCCAAGGAGGGCCACGCATTTCTTAGCCTCCCCCGCAGTCGTTTTTAGGGCTCATACCTAGCCCTAAAAACGACTGTGGTGGAGGCCACGCATTTCTATGTGTGTACTAGTTGGTGTTACCCTCTTTAAATAAAGTTAATTTTATTTTCCAAGTGGTCTACATGCATGAAATCAATGCACACAATATGTTATTAAACATTAGGGACTGGTAAAAAATTAGCAGAGGAGGTGCAAAGGGGGTGGGGTGGAGATAAAAAGTCTAAAAATGTATAACCCTCCCTGGACAATTAGTATGAAATATTGTGACCCTTTCTCCCCTATAACCAATCCTTTTTCAGTTGCCCAATATTTATGACCATCCAGTTTTGGGGATTCAAAACAATATGATCCTCCCCCTTTCACAACCCCTTCCCCTGCTAATTTCTGACCAGTCCCTTCAGCGACCACCCTTATGCAATCTGGTTTTAATTATTAGTAAAACTTTGTAATTAGAAGCTCCTGTAAGTGACCATGACCACCTTTGGAGGTTGAGAATTGTAAGAAGGTGGAAAATAGCATTTACAAACAGGTTTTGCTAATAACACTACCAATCTCGTACAAGTGCCTTTAAATATTTGTTTGCCATCTAGTACAGCCACATTATTGCATTCCTGCAAAAGGTCCATTCCATTATATATAAATTATCACAAGCATCAGAAGTGAATCAATTATCCGGTCCCCTAGCACAAACCATGTATGACTCAAAAATATACTAGAACTCCATGTATTAACCTATTTATAGGTGGCCCGAGTTAAGGCCAATCAGGCCGGGCCTCTTGTTTAGTTAATGCAGTCGTGCGTCGGCTGGCGGCACACAGAATTCTCTAAAGATTGTCCACCCACTTGCAGCGGACTCTGCCAACAGTTTCACGACAAAGGATACAAATCGGAATTATCTACGGGCCAAGAGTGTGTGCCAGACTTCAATTAAGTTAAAACTCTAGACTTAACGAACGGGATTTTATTCAAGACTTTTCACTGTGTTGTCAAGACTCAATAGACTTACTCATTCAAAATTTACGGTATCGTGTTTCGGTATCGTTGCAAGACTTACGAGGATTCTATAGTCTGTTAATGTGCTTTTCGTTCTTTTATTTTAATTATCGCTCTGTTTTAAAGTCTGTGTCTGTGATGTCGAGTACATTTCAAACTACCAAGCGTGGTTGTGAAAAGTCCCACTCGTACAGGAATACACTGGCTTCCTGCCGAGGTCAAATCATATTCGAAGCATCCGGGGGAAATTCATGGGTTCGATTGTGTTTTTTATCCGCTAAAAATAATGAAATTCGTTACCCAAAGCGCATGTCTACTTCTTTCATGAAACAAATAAACAACGAGAGCATTTTACTTCGACAAGCTACTAGTTCGACAAGTCCAGAAGCTACGCTCGCCAAGTCAACATTTACTCAAGGTCCCGAAATTATGGACTCCGGGCATTTTCGGTATCTGCTCCTATTTTATGGAACTCATTACCACTGGAAATGAGGTCTATTGATTCCCCGGGATTGATTGTCTTAGTTCTTTTAATTCTAGTGTTAAAACAAGTCCTTTAATTAAAAGCTTTTGGTATATTTTATGTTGCCAAGTATTTAAGCCATTATTATTATTGTTATATTATTATTCAATTTTCTTTTTGGTATAAAATAGGGAATTACTTGTAAAACGATTGCATTATTGCGTAACATTTTTAGTAAGTTAGTTTTTAATACTTGTTGTATTGCTGGTTTTCACTTGACGTCATAGCCGCCATGTTGGTGCCCTTAAACAATAGATTCCTCGTTAGCTTCTTTTGTTGGGGCACCAACATGGCCGCCATGCCTTTGTCATTCGAATCTCTGGGGATTGAGTGAAAACCAGCAATTGTAAAGTGCTATAGGACTTTAGGGAATAGCGCTACATAAATCGATTATTATTATTATATATTAGCTTTTATTTATGCGCCCGTTGATAAAGAAAGTCATAGCGGTTAAGCAAACTCATCAGGTTTGCTCAACTGGCAATTTGCTGATTTTAATTGCCATGTAGTGGCACTCGATCTCTTCAGCAATCAACAGTTTCATAGTTGTTTTGTTTGCACAAGGATAACACAGGTAGCCCGAAACAAACAGAGGGCATATATTTTGCACTTATTGTGACTTACTTTAAGCCTTCATCATTTATCTATTTAATATTTTTATATGACTTGTATATTCACTGCATGTGTACTATGTGTTAATATATTTATACAGGGGCCCATGGGCTCCTGATTTATATGTATATATTTAAAGAAAAAGACTTAATTAAAATTATTGAAATAAAATATAATAAGTAAGTCTTTTTCTTTTCTTGTATATTCACTTTGTAACTCTGTAATCATAAGTCTACATACTGTTTTTGTTGTAATAGATTTCGTAGAAATCAGGCTCTATTGTTCGTAAGTTCTATACATGTATGTAACCAAATCTACTTGCTATCCAACCATTTGCGGCAGTCAACTCGAAACTGTGTACTTCTGCAAACAAATATTTTTAATGACCACAATATCAGACTAATCAAAACATTGCTCACCTGCAACGATTCATGGGTGTACACGGGGTCACAGGTAGTAACGCAATGGGCTGCTTTTGCAGCTTCACGCGGCATTTACACAGGTAACCCGCGTTACAAAAGATACGCCGGAGTTCAAGCTGCGTGCAGCTTCTTGTTAAATTTATTTCGACTTTTATCTACAATCCGTCGGGTGTGAACAACTTAAATGACGAATGCATGAATAGATAGGCAGAATACCGTAAATTCTGCCTGGTCTTTACTTCGTAAGGCTTTTTTTTTGGGGGGGGGGGGGGGGGGCTATGAACTCTATGAACTCTGAAGAAATCAAAGATAGACTGTATGTACAATAAAATGTGATAAATTATGAAAACTACTAACTAATCTAATATAACTACAAACTACCTGCTTTACATGAATGCCGTGAGAATTACAGATTATAACTGAAGAGTTTAATTAAAGAGAAGAAGCTGCTGCAGCCAGATCGAAAACTGCTAAGAGTGCTTGCCTGCCGCAGCTCCACTGGTAGACTATTCCAGAGTACTGCTCCGCTGTAGCTAAAACTATTTTTCATGAAATTTGTGCGGGGCAGAGGAATGGCAAGTTTGCCCTCGGTGTCTCTCAGGGAATAGTTCGTAACACTACTACTATCAGTAAATTTTGCACTAAGGTAATCAGGAGCAAGGTCATTCACAGACTTATAAACCATAATAGCCTTTTGGAATTGACGCTGTGAGTCGAGTTTTCTCCAGTCGAGTCGTTCAAATAGAAGATCAGCATTGGTATCATAGCTGGAGTGAGTTAAAATCCGAGCTACTCGGTTTTGCAGTTTTTGTAGTTTGTTAGACAAGGTAATATTACAGTTACCCTAGACGACACTGCAGTAATCAAACTGCTTTTGAACCAGGGCATTGTAAATAAACTCCAGCGTTGCCGAGGGAACAAACGGTCTGCAACGTTTCAGCGCTCCGATACCAGAAGCAATCTTCTTAGATATATTATCAATGTGTACATTCCAAGATAGATTTTCATCAATTTATAGGAGCATCATCAATGACTAGAGATGGGGATCTATTAAACGTACTTAACTTTTGTTTCGATCCAATTAGCATGAATTCAGTTTTAGATTTATTTAATGTAAGTATGTTTGCGCCTTTGAGCCAATCATTTATTTTGGCGAGGTCTTCATTCACAACACAATTAATGTTATCAATATTGTTACTTGCAAAAGTTAAATGCGTGTCGTCAGCATACATTCGAGGCTGACAGTTTGAGAGACAGTTAGACAGGTCATTTATGTATCAAATGAAACTGGGAGGGGTCCAAGGATTGTTGTCTGGGGAATGCCACATGATAATGGTCGATTGTCTGAGAAAGAACCGTTTACAAAGCATCTTTGATTACGATTATTTAAGTATGACTCAAACCATTCCAACGAGGCGCCTCTAACCCCATATTCTTTTAATTTAGATAGAAGAATAGCGTGGTCAACTGTGTCGAACGCCTTTTTTTAGATCTAGAAATACCACCGCATTAACATTGCCTCGGTCAATGTTATAAGTCCAGTCGTCAATGGTAGGGTTAGACACATTATGCCGTCATAATTTTGGGCATAATGCTATAGTCAGAGCATCAAGCATAATGCTGGCATAATAGGCATTTTTTTATAATAATGCTACAAAATGTATCTTTCATTGTTTTCAATGAAAAGTTTTACTAGAAAAATGTCACGAATTTGGTTTTCAACTGCCTTTTCTGAGTACAGTATTCAGCTCATTTCAAGGCTTGGTTACCGGTTTAGAGGCCTGGTTACCTCATTATGCCAGGTTCCTCAGGCTTGGCAGTCATCAATCCAACATGGCCGCCAGTTCAGGGTCGAGTTCGATTGAACTCACTGGCTCTGAGCCAGGAGAAACCGTGACAAATGCTTTAAGTCTATTAAGAAGCCCACAAGCATCCGACCTAGCACGAAGTCGAGTAGTTGCTTCCAATAAAAGCAACAAAGAAAGCCAACGAGGGCCAGGGAAGGCGAGTCAAAAGAAGTCTACACTTCTGAAAAATGTCTCAGTAGAGACAAGAATCAGAGAATACAAAGACGAGCCCTTTCGTAAGTCTCAAAATAAGCTTTTTTGTGAGGCCTGCCGGGAAGAGGTTTCTGTGAAAGCAAGCATACTTAAGCGCCACATCGAGTCTTCTAAGCACAAGTCGGGAAAGGAGAGGCTAGCCCAAAAGAAGATTAGAGATGTTTCAATAGTTGACGCTATGACGAAGTATGACCAAGAAGTCCACCCTAAAGGGGAAACGCTAAGTGACAATCAAAGAGTGTTCCGAGCCAAAGTTCTCAAGACATTTCACAAGGCAGGAGTGGCACTTCACAAGATGGATGACTTCCGTGAAATACTCGAAGAAGGAGGCTACCGTCTCACCTCAGCGCCCCACATGAGACAGCTAATTTCATTTGTGAAACAAGAAGAAGAAGAATGATCAAGAGTGAGATATCTGGCACCAATGTTTCTGTGATCTTTGATGGGACAACGAGACTTGGAGAAGCATTTGGCTATTGTGCTGAGGTTCGTCACAGCTGACTGGGAAATCAAGCAACGACTTGTACGACTACAGTTGACAGCCAAATCTCTTAAAGGAGAGGAACTAGCGCGTGAACTTATTATGGTCCTTGCACAACAGTACAATGTTCAGAACAACAACCTTTGCGCGGCAATGAGAGACGATGCTGCCGTGAATGGCGCTGCCATGAGAACTGTGAAGATTGTTTTTCCCAAAGTGGTTGATGTTCGCTGAAATGCGCTGAAATTCGCTGAAGTGCAGGTGACCATTTCAACATCCCTACCCTCAAACGCTTTTTACAGCTTTGGAACAGCCTTTTTGGCCACAGTCCTGCCACTCGACTAGCTTGGAGGGAGCGCACTGGCATCTCTTTGAAGTCCTATTCGCCGACACGGTGGTGGAGTTGGTGGGAGGTTGCACAACAGATAATGCAACAGTTTGCTGAGATTCTCCCTTTCGTGCAACAGAGATTACAAGAAGCTGCGAACATGGCAAATTGAGGTAATGTTAAACGATGCTCAATCCAAATGTTTGGTACATCTGTTAGTTGCGTCCTGTGGCAAACGACATCGATGCCGTGGCAGCTATCGCTTTCCTTAATGACGCCGCCGTGATAAGAAACCTCAAGAATGAGCTACCAAGATACCTGGCGAAGGCAGAGGGAATTGCAAAAGAGGTTGACCCGGTCGGTTGGTGGAAGACCAATGAAGCTGAGCTACCGTTTTGGTCAGCAGCAGCTAAGCTTGTTCTCTTGCTGCAGCCATCATCAGCATCATCGGAGAGAGTCTTTTCCATCCTGACTACAACTTTTGGTCATTTACAAGACCTCGCCATACAAGGCTACATCGAGTGTTCATTGATGCTTCAGTTTAACAAGAGATAGATGAACATTGAAAGATGTCCAGAGCGAACCGATCAGAAAGAACTTAGAGTCAAAGACATTTCTATTTCTAGCGTTTTGAGCTCATTTGTTATTGCTCATACTGTACCAGAAACATTAAAAAGTTGTGTTTGTAACCTATGGAGGTAATTTGTTTGGGCAGGGCCAGGAAAAAAGCTAACACATAGCAAGCATCAATCGAGCATAATGCTATGATTTTTAGGGTGACGCTCAAAAGCAAAATGCTCGAATTTTCGAGCATAATGTGTCTAACCCTAGTCAGTGGCTTCAAGTAATGTCGTGACGGTGGAATGTGGGGATCGAAATCCAGACTGATGGCGTGTGATTAAATTATTAGTAGTTAAGTAATCATAGATCTGATCATAAACGATTCTCTCGAAGACTTTTGCAACTATCGGGATAATAGAAATCGGTCGATAATTGTTCAAGTCGAAGCGTTCTCCCTGTTTGAATAGCGGAATAACTTTCGAGCATTTCCACTCGTCGGGAAAAATGCCTGAAACAATGGATCGATTAAAAATGAAACAGCGAGAGTTTGCAATTAAGTCTGCACATTTGCGTAGGAGCCTTGCAGAAATCTTGTCGAGACCTGTTGCTTTTGATTGGTTTGCTTTGTTGATTTTAGTTGGAATCTATTATTATTGGTCCCGATATGATATTCCATGCGGCGATGGGCTGTTTTCGTTGTAAGGTATCTCATTAGCGAGTTGAGGCCCTATATTCGAGAAATGATCGTTGAAGGCAATCTGACAGCTCGTGCGCATTGGAAATGGAATCATTATGCTTAATTTCTTTTATAGCAGAGTTGTTTGATTTTCTGGAGGTTAATTCATTTACAACGCGCCAGGTCTTACGCAAGTTGCCCTCACTTTCATTAAGGGCAGTCTTAAAATACTTTTCCTTTGCTAATTTAACTTCGTTATTTACAGAATTTCTACATGCCTTAAATTTCAACCAATCACTTTTGTCTTTAGAACGAATTGCCTTCAACTTCAAAATATCTCTTTCGTGCATTCGTTTTTCTAGTTCATGAGTAACCCAGGGTGATTTAGATGCACGTACGCCCTTTGATCGTAAAGGGGCATGCTTGTCGACACATTTGAAGAATATGTTTTTCCAAGCAGACCACATTCAATTGGGATCAATAAAATTATTTACGATATCCCAGTTTTGGGCAGAAATATCACTTCGGAAGTTAGTAGCGTTAAGGCCCTTAAATTTTCTGTAAGTTACGAAAGTGTGTCCCTTAGATTGGTCGATAGCTAATTTACGAAAAGCATAAACAAGGCTATGATCACTTATGGAGATGTAAGCGACTCCGGAGCAAACAACCCTATCTGGACAATTGGTGAATATGAGATCTATCAGTGTTGACGTTGCAATAGTTACGAGGGAAGCTGATGTAAACCGTAAACTTCAGCTATATTAGTTAGCGTACTGGAGTTATTATTTAATTGAGGTGAGGCTAGGTCTCCCATTAAATAAAACTCGAGATTTTCAGCATCAAGCTTATGTACCGATCAATTCGAAACATCAACATCACCCCCCCGGGCAACCCTCGGGCATTTGAATTTTTGGAGTTTGGATTGTTCAAATTCCCGTCCCCCGGGCCAAAAATGTTGTTCAAATGCCCTACCCCATCGTCGTATTAGGCGATCAAATGCCCCTACCCCCGGTAACTTAGTATTAGTTTACATTTATATTACATTTACATTTATATTTTAAAAATACAGCACAAAGCTTTTAGAGTCCCTTTGTTTTTAAGCCAGTCGCTTACAAAACTGATCAGAATTTTGTCTTTTTTGAAGTCGTCTAAAGTGACCTACGAAGCCCTGTAAGGGCCATCCACAAACACAAATGTTATGAAAGAATATCGCACGATAAAGTGTTACTATCGATTTATCACGCGATACTGTTTTATTATCACGCGATAGTGTTTAATATCGCGCGATAATATATTATTTTAAAATATGTACATTACTTAGCAAGACAACATGGTGGTGAACACACTACGTGATCATGATAATGCTTTTCTCCTTTATATGTTTCTTTTACTTCCGACAACAAATTTGGCTTTACCCGAACACTTACCGGCGATTCAAAATGATATAGTGAAAATAACAGGGATGCATTAGTCGAGAAATACTAGCCATCTAAATGCCATACTGGAAGTTAAGGCCCTAGTAGTATGAACAATGGGCGTTCTGGCCCACCTTGGGAACAAATTTCAACCAAGCCCCCCCACAAAAATGGTGACTTGCAAGGGGGGTTCATATCCCAGAGGCTATTCACCCCCCTTGCAAGTCACCATTTTTGTGGGGGGACTTGGTTGAAATTTGTTCCCAAGCTTTTCCAGAACGCCCATTGTTCATACTACTTTATCCACAGTGTTGCCCAAAATTGTCACTAGACATTCTTACACCTAAAAATCCAAACTTGAGAACCTATTAGAGAAGTGATTACTATACTGTATATCGATCTCTTCCACTATGGATAATATATCGTGCCTCCCTCTAGAAATCTTGACTAAGATCGGCGTTCCAACCGACCAATGATTTTTACTCAACATGACAGTATCACTTAAACATATAGCTCCACTAAGATATACGACCCATATGAGATGGAGTGTGAAAAGTGTGGAAGAGCATTTAAGAGGAGTTGGAATCTGAAACGCCATCGAGAGAATCGCAAAACCCCGTGCGTTAGGGTCCCAAAGCAGTACATTTGTGAGAGTTGTGGCGGAGAGCTAAGCTGCTACTTTGCTTTGTGGAGACATAAGAAGAACAACTGCCCTACCTACCACCCTAAACCCATCGTTAACGAAAACTAGACACACAGTAGTATATAAAGTGGGGGGACTGGGACACTTTCAACGTCACTTTCAACAATCTGCTGCATAAAAACACAACAAATGACACAAGGAGCTGGGACACGGGGACACTTTCAACAAAAAAACAACGATTGTTGCACAAGAAAAACAACAAATGACACAAGGAGCTGGGACACGGGGACATTGAGAAACCTAAAGTTTCGATCCGGTTTTTAGGGCGCATTATTCTGAATTAGGGCTGCTCAGATCGCGCTAGAGCGCCCGACATAATACTGCAGATCGAAGGCCGTCCCCGATATGTTTGGGTTTCAACTACCGTTCTCTAGAGCTGCCAACGACCTAGCAAAGCATAGCAATACCAACGAACGAATGCGAGGATGCAAAGCAACAGACAAAGCAACAAGACTATAACGCGTATGTGAACGGATGTGAGCACATATTAAACAAATGAGAACATTAAGTATATATCGAGAGAAGGATCATGCCAGGAAAGAGCGAAATTCCACCTTCGGCCTACATAGAGATACAAACAGGTGGGCTAGGATATAGAGAAGCTAGAAGGAGATATAACGTTGGACACAAACGATACAAAAAGATCCAACGAGGAGAGGAGACTCCCCCACCTCCATCTCCCTTAATTCCAATTCCTCCACCTCCACCTCCTCTACCTCTTACCATGCAAGACCCAAGTGGTGAGTTTCTCGACATTCTCAAAGAGCTACTACGAACCCGCCCAGACCTATTTCTATCCCACAAAGAATACAAGCTCTTGGTAGGGGCAAAAGATGCAAAGCGGTACTACACGTTCGTCCATCTACGGGACTTTCCTAGACAGCTTCGCGAGATCTGTAGGATGCAGTACCACTATTTCCTAGCCACCGGATACGTAAAAGACATCGTGGATATGCGAGTCCACAAAGTTGGCAGGTCCGGCTTCGTATCCTTCGACCGGCTTCTACTACCAGAAAACTACGAACCAGGATTCTACGAGCAACAGCCTGCAAACTCGATGGAACCGGAGGGCGGCACACAAGCAGCGGCAGCCGAGCCCCTCGACACTACGTGCCGCTGTGGATCCGAAGACCATAGAACCCACAGCGAAACGTGCATACTAGAAAGGCAAGACCACAACGAAGAAGCCCAAGAGGAGGCGCAACCCACGTACGATATCGAAATCCCAAAGCCGCAAGAGTGCCTGGTACAGTTACCAAAGGAGATTCTATCCAACAAAGCAGTGTGTAACATCGAATGCAATGACAACATGTCTTTCTACTGGTGTATTCGAGTATTATTGAAATTGCAAAGACTCAAAGAGGCATGCCCATGTGGTCGAGGAGACGATTGTCTCTGGCAGCGGATATAGATGTTGATCTTCGTATGCATAGATCTGCAAAAAGGTAAACTAGATCCTTAAAAAAAGCGTATGACATATCTCAACTATCACTTAGAGCTATCTCATATATAAGAATATACGACCATATGGATAGAGTCACCTGCGATTGGTTGATGCTTACATACTAGCAAGAAAAAAACGTATGACAACTATCACTTAGAGCTATCTCATATATTAAGAATATACGACCATATGGATAGAGTCACCTGCGATTGGTTGATGCTTGGGAAGTACACGAAATGTATAAGGAATCGTTCTAAGACAACAGAATACTGTGCCCAACATAATTATCAGATAAGAGAAGGAAGTAGCTCACCAATACCGTGCTCAATCTGCGGGTTCGGGTGCCTTACTAGTTGTGGAACTTGCTCGAGGTGCGGACAGAAAACGAGTCAACACCTCATAGCAAAGAAACGTCGTGCTAAGATTCGTTTCATAAAAGTGTTAGCAGAATTGAAAAAGAATTACCCCCCGATTGATTAGAGTAGGATACGACTTTACCACTCAACGTCATGGCAGAACGTACACTAACGTTTATCCAAGTGCCCGGCATTAAGGGTTATTTACACGGATGGAAGATGGACGTTCCCGACGGTAATCCTCTAGAAGCAGACCCAGCTGCTTTCCTTGCCGGTGTGCGAAAGCAGACTACCGAAAAGATCAATGAAGAGCTACAAGACTTAAATAACATCAAGGTTCAGCTAGCTTTGAATGTAACTCTCCGTCTCGACAAACCTGAGGGTTCGGTATACGATACAAGCACATTTCGGAGTTCACAAGCAGTTCTGACCGACAGTTCTTATACCCGTGGAGTAATAGTAGAAGCGCATGCTCAGATCTATAACTACATCGAGAAATGGATCAGTCGAGGATCAAACTGGGTCATAGATAAAGTCAACATTCTATGGGTGAACATCGCTCGATATCAACCACTACGCGGAGGGTCGTATTTACCACTACCTAAAGAAATCGCGAATAAGAAAGCCGTGATCAATGTAAAGAACTATGACGATCACTGCGCACTTTGGGTGATAACGGCAACTCTGCATCCAGTTGCAATACACCCCGAGAGAATATCAAAGTATCGAAAGGAAGATTGGCCGAAACACGAAGGGGTAGACTCACCAACACCAATTTCGCAAATACCACGCTTGGAGAAGCAAAATGAAATCTCAATCAACGTGTATGGTTGGGATCCAAAGGAAAAGTGTTTGATTGTACACCACATATCGAAGGAGACCTTCTCAAAGCGCATCAACATGCTGCTTATAGAGTGCCCAGATAGCGGTATACAACACTACTGCCAGATCAAGGATTTCAACCGCCTACTATTCGATCAGACAAAACATAAATGTAGGAAGCACTTCTGCGAACGATGCCTACATGGATATTCCAACGAATCTCTTCTTGTGAAGCACACCCCAGAATGTAATGGAGTCAACGATCGAGCCATTCGAATCGAGATGCCAACCAATGAGAACAACAAAGTCTCATTTCAGAACATCCACAAACAGCTCAAAGTTCCATACGTTATCTATGCAGACCTTGATGCCTTAACCACTAAGATCGAAGGACCTGCCCAAGATCCTGGAAAGAGCAATACGATGAAAACGGAAGAACACATTCCCTGTGGATTCTCCTACATCGTCATACGTTCCGATGGTCATAGCGAACCACCAGTAATATATCGAGGGCCGGATACAATCGAATGCTTTCTAAAGTCTGTACAAGAAGAAGAAACGAAGATAAAGGACCAAGTTGCCAAGCCACTACACATGTCAATGAAAGACAATAGAGATCATAAAAGAGCAATTCTTTGTCATATCTGTCAGAAACCGTTGGTTGGCAAAGATAGAGTACGTGACCATTGCCACATCACAGGTGAGTTTCGAGGTGCCGCACACAACTTATGCAATCTTAAATTGCGTACCTCGCCTATCATCCCAGTTGTATTCCACAATCTACGTGGTTATGATTCTCACCTACTGATGCAATCTATTTCCAAGACAGAGGGTGATATCTCTTGCATTCCAAATAATATGGAGAAATACATTTCATTCTCACTTGGCAACCTACGGTTCATCGATAGCTTGCAATTTCTACCATCCTCTCTTGGCAAGCTGGTAGAGAGTTCTACCCCAGACACCTTTCAACAAACTACGAAGTATACACCCGACCCAGAGAGAAACAAGTTGCTACTACGCAAAGGCGTTTATCCATATGAGTACATGGACTCTTGGGAAAGATTCACTGAGACTTCCCTTCCACCAAAGGAATCGTTCTATAGTAAGCTAAGCCTAGAGGACATATCTGACGAAGATTATGAACATGCACTAGAAGTTTGGAACGTATTTGATTGTGAGACATTAGGTGACTACCATGATCTTTATCTTCAAACTGACGTGCTTCTTCTGGCAGATGTCTTTGAGACCTTTCGGGCAACATGTATGCAAAACTACGGATTAGATCCTGCGCATTACTACACCAGCCCTGGTCTCTCTTGGGATGCATTGTTAAGGAAGACCGGAGTGGAGCTGGAACTATTGACCGACTATGACATGCATCTATTCGTTGAGAAAGGTCTACGTGGTGGAATATCTATGGTGTCTCAACGCAATGCCAAGGCAAACAATCCAAGCGTACCCGATTTCGATCCCGATAAGCCAAGTAGCTATATACTCTATCTTGATGCCAACAACCTATATGGATGGGCCATGAGTCAATATCTGCCAACTGGGGGATTCGAGTGGTGTATGCCAACAAAAGAAGAAATCACCAATCTTGTAACTGATTCTGATGTAGGTTACATCCTAGAAGTTGACCTTGAATATCCTCGAGAACTTCACGATATGCACAACAACTATCCGTTAGCTCCTGAAAGAATGCAAGTGAATAAAGCTTGGTTCTCAGAGTATCAGACAAATCTATTCGAAGAGCTATACAAAGGAAATGGATCCTTGAAAGCGGAAAAGCTCGTACCTAACTTATATGATAAAGAGCGATATGTGCTCCACTACCGCAATCTACAGCTATATATATCTCTTGGTATGCGTTTGAAAAAGATCCATAGAGCACTACGATTCGATCAATCACCATGGATGAAGCCATACATACAAATGAATACAGAATTACGAAAACAAGTGAAGAGCCCATTCGAGCAGGACCTCTACAAATTGATGAACAATAGTGTGTTTGGTAAGACAATGGAGAATCTACGAAAGCGCGTAGATGTCAAACTAATTCGCTCCTCAGAAGGAATCAGACTACAACGTCTCTTGAATAAACCTAGTTATGCTCGCTCTACGATCTTTGACGATGATCTAGCTGCCGTGCACAATTACAAAAGTAAGTTATATCTGAACCGCCCAGTATACGTTGGAATGTCGATTCTAGATCTCTCAAAACATCTGATGTATGACTTCTACTACAAGGAGCTCAATCAGCAGTATGGACAACGTTGTAATCTACTCTACACAGATACCGACAGTCTTTTACTACACATCGAAACTGAAGACATCTATGCAGACATGAAAGCCAATGAACGTTTCTACGATACAAGCAACTACAACGAAGACCATCCATCATACGACGCATCCAACAAGAAAGTACTTGGCAAAATGAAAGATGAATGTGGAGGTATTCCCATCGTTGAATACGTTGGACTACGATCAAAGCTCTACTCGATCTTGAAAGTAGGTGGCGAAGAGATTAGGAAAGCCAAAGGTACGAAGAAGGCAGTTGTGAAACATCGCATTCGTCATGAGCAATACAAAGAGTGCTTGCTAGACAAGAAAGTATTCCGCCATGGCATGGATATGCTTCGAAGTGAAGGTCATAGAATGTATGGCATGCATATGAATAAAGTATCTCTCTCACCATTCGACTCCAAGCGATGGATTGCAGAAAACGGAATCGATACATTAGCCTATGGGCATAAAGACATAATTCCAGACATGGATGATTTCATAGATGAGTTGCTTGGGTGTGAAGATGCCATTACAGAGGATGATTTCATGGATGAGTTACTATCTTAGAATCCTCACCGCCATACACCACTCCCACCTTGCTGCGTCTGGCGAGTGGTCTACTGCCTCCTGCATCCATTTCCTATTTCGAACTATGGCATCCGGTTCGAAACATGGTAGAGCAGCACGCACTTTATCGACGGACATGCTTCGGTAGTATACTCTATAGATAGGAAACTACAATTGGAATTGCAAAGACTCCAGACAAGAGATGGAAAGCAAAACACAATTGCAAAGAAGAGAAGGAAAGCAAAACGCAATTGCAAAGACTCCACAGCAAACGAAAGCAAAGCAACGGACAAAGCAACGAACGAAAGCAAAGCAACGAACAGGAGCAAAGCAACGGACAAAGCAACGAACGAAAGCAAAGCAACGAACAGGAGCAAAGCAACGGACAAAGCAACGAACGAAAGCAAAGCAACGAACAGGAGCAAAGCAACAGACAAAGCAACGAACGAAAGCAAAGCAGCAAACGAAAGCAAAGCAACAGACAAAGCAACGAACGAAAGCAAAGCAACGAACAGGAGCAAAGCAACAGACAAAGCAAAGCAGCAAACGAAAGCAAAGCAACAGACAAAGCAACGAACGAAAGCAAAGCAACAAATGAAAGCAAAGCAACAGACAAAGCAACGAACGAAAGCAAAGCAACGAACAGGAGCAAAGCAACAGACAAAGCAACAAACGAAAGCAAAGCAACGAACAGGAGCAAAGCAACAGACAAAGCAACAAATGAAAGCAAAGCAACAGACAAAGCAACGAACGAAAGCAAAGCAACGAACAGGAGCAAAGCAACGGACAAAGCAACGAACGAAAGCAAAGCAACGAACAGGAGCAAAGCAACGGACAAAGCAACGAACGAAAGCAAAGCAACGAACAGGAGCAAAGCAACAGACAAAGCAACGAACGAAAGCAAAGCAGCAAACGAAAGCAAAGCAACAGACAAAGCAACGAACGAAAGCAAAGCAACGAACAGGAGCAAAGCAACAGACAAAGCAAAGCAGCAAACGAAAGCAAAGCAACAGACAAAGCAACGAACGAAAGCAAAGCAACAAATGAAAGCAAAGCAACAGACAAAGCAACGAACGAAAGCAAAGCAACGAACAGGAGCAAAGCAACAGACAAAGCAACAAACGAAAGCAAAGCAACGAACAGGAGCAAAGCAACAGACAAAGCAACAAATGAAAGCAAAGCAACAGACAAAGCAACGAACGAAAGCAAAGCAACGAACAGGAGCAAAGCAACGGACAAAGCAACAAACGAAAGCAAAGCAACGAACAGGAGCAAAGCAACAGACAAAGCAACGAACGAATGCAAGACCAACGAACGATTGCTACGACTATAGATACTACATGTTGAAGCTACGGCTACATATAGAGATACCACGATACGATACTATACGATGACAAACAAAAGAGTTCTTTCGCCAGACCAGATCCAAAGTATCGCTTCGGGAGAGGTTGGTATTCGAGAGGCAATTCGACTCTACGGCATAGGGCAAGGTAGAGCCTACAGAATCCAGAAAGGTTTGGAAACGCCTCCCATTGCTCCGACTATACAACCCGAGACCGAAATCCAAAAGCCAATACAGGATATAGCAATCCTAGATCGTATACTGGAGCTAGAAGAAAGAGTACGAATCCTAGAGGAAAACCAACGATCCCCTATCCTAGAGTTGGACGTAGCCCAAACCCCAACCGAGCCAACACAAGATGTAGACCAACGACTACTGGAGTATATACAAGAACTGGAGACAGATCTAAACGCTGCAAACCTACGAGCCGATATGGCAGAATCGAAACCCAAAGGAGTAGTATGGCCAATTGCGATTCTATGCCTCCTTTCCATATCCTATGCATTCGTAGCGTATCGAAGGGCAGAAAAGAGCACCCACGTAGGTTCCGCCAAATTGGAAGAAGAAAAGAGTAGCCACATTGGTCCCACCGAATTGGAAGAAGAAAAGAGCAACCCCACATAGATCACCACTCGACATGGAGTAGGAAATTGCCGATGTAGACCACCACGAGCAAAGCGAAAATGGAAAACAAGTAGCATAAAAAAAAAGAAGAAGACAAAAAAAAAGAAAAGAAAAGAATAAGAACCAGGCCTCATTCCTTTCTTTTTTCCTTTTCTTTTTTTTTCGTATTTCTTAGTAGTAACTTAGTAGTAGCTTAGTAGTAGCTTAGTAGTAACTTAGTAGTAGCTTAGTAGTAGCTTAGTAGTAGCTTAGTAGTAACTTAGTAGTAGCTTAGTAGTAGCTTAGTAGTAACTTAGTAGTAGCTTAGTAGTAGCTTAGTAGTAACCTAGTAGTAACTTAGTAGTAGCTTAGTAGTAGCTTAGTAGTAGCTTAGTAGTAACCTAGTAATAACTTAGTAGTAGCTTAGTAGTAGCTTAGTAGTAACTTAGTAGTAGCTTAGTAGTAGCTTAGTAGTAACCTAGTAGTAACTTAGTAGTAGCTTAGTAGCTTAGTAGTAGCTTAGTAGTAACCTAGTAGTAACTTAGTAGTAGCTTAGTAGTAGCTTAGTAGTAGCTTAGTAGTAACCTACTGGCCTGGTTCTTATTCTTTTCTTTTCTTTTTTTGTCTTCTTCTTTTTTTTTATGCTACTTGTTTTCCATTTTCGCTTTGCTCGTGGTGGTCTACATCGGCAATTTCCTACTCCATGTCGAGTGGTGATCTATGTGGGGTTGCTCTTTTCTTCTTCCAATTCGGTGGGACCAATGTGGCTACTCTTTTCTTCTTCCAATTTGGCGGAACCTACGTGGGTGCTCTTTTCTGCCCTTCGATACGCTACGAATGCATAGGATATGGAAAGGAGGCATAGAATCGCAATTGGCCATACTACTCCTTTGGGTTTCGATTCTGCCATATCGGCTCGTAGGTTTGCAGCGTTTAGATCTGTCTCCAGTTCTTGTATATACTCCAGTAGTCGTTGGTCTACATCTTGTGTTGGCTCGGTTGGGGTTTGGGCTACGTCCAACTCTAGGATAGGGGATCGTTGGTTTTCCTCTAGGATTCGTACTCTTTCTTCTAGCTCCAGTATACGATCTAGGATTGCTATATCCTGTATTGGCTTTTGGATTTCGGTCTCGGGTTGTATAGTCGGAGCAATGGGAGGCGTTTCCAAACCTTTCTGGATTCTGTAGGCTCTACCTTGCCCTATGCCGTAGAGTCGAATTGCCTCTCGAATACCAACCTCTCCCGAAGCGATACTTTGGATCTGGTCTGGCGAAAGAACTCTTTTGTTTGTCATCGTATAGTATCGTATCGTGGTATCTCTATATGTAGCCGTAGCTTCAACATGTAGTATCTATAGTCGTAGCAATCGTTCGTTGGTCTTGCATTCGTTCGTTGCTTTGTCTGTTGCTTTGCTCCTGTTCGTTGCTTTGCTTTCGTTTGTTGCTTTGTCCGTTGCTTTGCTCCTGTTCGTTGCTTTGCTTTCGTTCGTTGCTTTGTCTGTTGCTTTGCTTTCATTTGTTGCTTTGTCTGTTGCTTTGCTCCTGTTCGTTGCTTTGCTTTCGTTTGTTGCTTTGTCTGTTGCTTTGCTCCTGTTCGTTGCTTTGCTTTCGTTCGTTGCTTTGTCTGTTGCTTTGCTTTCATTTGTTGCTTTGCTTTCGTTCGTTGCTTTGTCTGTTGCTTTGCTTTCGTTTGCTGCTTTGCTTTGTCTGTTGCTTTGCTCCTGTTCGTTGCTTTGCTTTCGTTCGTTGCTTTGTCTGTTGCTTTGCTTTCGTTTGCTGCTTTGCTTTCGTTCGTTGCTTTGTCTGTTGCTTTGCTCCTGTTCGTTGCTTTGCTTTCGTTCGTTGCTTTGTCCGTTGCTTTGCTCCTGTTCGTTGCTTTGCTTTCGTTCGTTGCTTTGTCCGTTGCTTTGCTCCTGTTCGTTGCTTTGCTTTCGTTCGTTGCTTTGTCTGTTGCTTTGCTTTCATTTGTTGCTTTGTCTGTTGCTTTGCTCCTGTTCGTTGCTTTGCTTTCGTTTGTTGCTTTGTCTGTTGCTTTGCTCCTGTTCGTTGCTTTGCTTTCGTTCGTTGCTTTGTCTGTTGCTTTGCTTTCATTTGTTGCTTTGCTTTCGTTCGTTGCTTTGTCTGTTGCTTTGCTTTCGTTTGCTGCTTTGCTTTGTCTGTTGCTTTGCTCCTGTTCGTTGCTTTGCTTTCGTTCGTTGCTTTGTCTGTTGCTTTGCTTTCGTTTGCTGCTTTGCTTTCGTTCGTTGCTTTGTCTGTTGCTTTGCTCCTGTTCGTTGCTTTGCTTTCGTTCGTTGCTTTGTCCGTTGCTTTGCTCCTGTTCGTTGCTTTGCTTTCGTTCGTTGCTTTGTCCGTTGCTTTGCTCCTGTTCGTTGCTTTGCTTTCGTTCGTTGCTTTGTCCGTTGCTTTGCTTTCGTTTGCTGTGGAGTCTTTGCAATTGCGTTTTGCTTTCCTTCTCTTCTTTGCAATTGTGTTTTGCTTTCCATCTCTTGTCTGGAGTCTTTGCAATTCCAATTGTAGTTTCCTATCTATAGAGTATACTACCGAAGCATGTCCGTCGATAAAGTGCGTGCTGCTCTACCATGTTTCGAACCGGATGCCATAGTTCGAAATAGGAAATGGATGCAGGAGGCAGTAGACCACTCGCCAGACGCAGCAAGGTGGGAGTGGTGTATGGCGGTGAGGATTCTAAGATAGTAACTCATCCATGAAATCATCCTCTGTAATGGCATCTTCACACCCAAGCAACTCATCTATGAAATCATCCATGTCTGGAATTATGTCTTTATGCCCATAGGCTAATGTATCGATTCCGTTTTCTGCAATCCATCGCTTGGAGTCGAATGGTGAGAGAGATACTTTATTCATATGCATGCCATACATTCTATGACCTTCACTTCGAAGCATATCCATGCCATGGCGGAATACTTTCTTGTCTAGCAAGCACTCTTTGTATTGCTCATGACGAATGCGATGTTTCACAACTGCCTTCTTCGTACCTTTGGCTTTCCTAATCTCTTCGCCACCTACTTTCAAGATCGAGTAGAGCTTTGATCGTAGTCCAACGTATTCAACGATGGGAATACCTCCACATTCATCTTTCATTTTGCCAAGTACTTTCTTGTTGGATGCGTCGTATGATGGATGGTCTTCGTTGTAGTTGCTTGTATCGTAGAAACGTTCATTGGCTTTCATGTCTGCATAGATGTCTTCAGTTTCGATGTGTAGTAAAAGACTGTCGGTATCTGTGTAGAGTAGATTACAACGTTGTCCATACTGCTGATTGAGCTCCTTGTAGTAGAAGTCATACATCAGATGTTTTGAGAGATCTAGAATCGACATTCCAACGTATACTGGGCGGTTCAGATATAACTTACTTTTGTAATTGTGCACGGCAGCTAGATCATCGTCAAAGATCGTAGAGCGAGCATAACTAGGTTTATTCAAGAGACGTTGTAGTCTGATTCCTTCTGAGGAGCGAATTAGTTTGACATCTACGCGCTTTCGTAGATTCTCCATTGTCTTACCAAACACACTATTGTTCATCAATTTGTAGAGGTCCTGCTCGAATGGGCTCTTCACTTGTTTTCGTAATTCTGTATTCATTTGTATGTATGGCTTCATCCATGGTGATTGATCGAATCGTAGTGCTCTATGGATCTTTTTCAAACGCATACCAAGAGATATATATAGCTGTAGATTGCGGTAGTGGAGCACATATCGCTCTTTATCATATAAGTTAGGTACGAGCTTTTCCGCTTTCAAGGATCCATTTCCTTTGTATAGCTCTTCGAATAGATTTGTCTGATACTCTGAGAACCAAGCTTTATTCACTTGCATTCTTTCAGGAGCTAACGGATAGTTGTTGTGCATATCGTGAAGTTCTCGAGGATATTCAAGGTCAACTTCTAGGATGTAACCTACATCAGAATCAGTTACAAGATTGGTGATTTCTTCTTTTGTTGGCATACACCACTCGAATCCCCAGTTGGCAGATATTGACTCATGGCCCATCCATATAGGTTGTTGGCATCAAGATAGAGTATATAGCTACTTGGCTTATCGGGATCGAAATCGGGTACGCTTGGATTGTTTGCCTTGGCATTGCGTTGAGACACCATAGATATTCCACCACGTAGACCTTTCTCAACGAATAGATGCATGTCATAGTCGGTCAATAGTTCCAGCTCCACTCCGGTCTTCCTTAACAATGCATCCCAAGAGAGACCAGGGCTGGTGTAGTAATGCGCAGGATCTAATCCGTAGTTTTGCATACATGTTGCCCGAAAGGTCTCAAAGACATCTGCCAGAAGAAGCACGTCAGTTTGAAGATAAAGATCATGGTAGTCACCTAATGTCTCACAATCAAATACGTTCCAAACTTCTAGTGCATGTTCATAATCTTCGTCAGATATGTCCTCTAGGCTTAGCTTACTATAGAACGATTCCTTTGGTGGAAGGGAAGTCTCAGTGAATCTTTCCCAAGAGTCCATGTACTCATATGGATAAACGCCTTTGCGTAGTAGCAACTTGTTTCTCTCTGGGTCGGGTGTATACTTCGTAGTTTGTTGAAAGGTGTCTGGGGTAGAACTCTCTACCAGCTTGCCAAGAGAGGATGGTAGAAATTGCAAGCTATCGATGAACCGTAGGTTGCCAAGTGAGAATGAAATGTATTTCTCCATATTATTTGGAATGCAAGAGATATCACCCTCTGTCTTGGAAATAGATTGCATCAGTAGGTGAGAATCATAACCACGTAGATTGTGGAATACAACTGGGATGATAGGCGAGGTACGCAATTTAAGATTGCATAAGTTGTGTGCGGCACCTCGAAACTCACCTGTGATGTGGCAATGGTCACGTACTCTATCTTTGCCAACCAACGGTTTCTGACAGATATGACAAAGAATTGCTCTTTTATGATCTCTATTGTCTTTCATTGACATGTGTAGTGGCTTGGCAACTTGGTCCTTTATCTTCGTTTCTTCTTCTTGTACAGACTTTAGAAAGCATTCGATTGTATCCGGCCCTCGATATATTACTGGTGGTTCGCTATGACCATCGGAACGTATGACGATGTAGGAGAATCCACAGGGAATGTGTTCTTCCGTTTTCATCGTATTGCTCTTTCCAGGGTCTTGGGCAGGTCCTTCGATC
>JAOWCC010000945.1:0-80268 GCA_030867875.1 Actinernus sp. WN-2022 | reverse complement strand
CGAAGTGAAGAATTGCACCCTCAAGTGTCCGCTTTGTCATCGACGTCGAGTTCAACCGATGACTCAAAAAATGAGTGACTTGCCGGCTTCACGTCTCCGAGACGTTAGCACACCTTTAATTCCAGCAAGTCGGGCTAGATTATGCAGGACCGTTCTCAGTCCAGGTTGGTCGCAACAGAGTAGAGAAGCGATATATTTGTCTGTTTACGTGTTTGCATATGCGCGCAGTGCACCTCGAAGTCTGCCACGCTTTGGACACAGACTCGTGTATAATGGCACTTCGCCGTTTCCAAGCTCGCCGAGGTAACCCAGTTTGTCACCTGAGTGACAACGGTGCCAATTTTGTGGGAGCCTAATGAGAACTGCGTGAAGCATTAGCCAAACTTGAGCAGGACCGGATCGTCGATGGGCTCGCTGTGCGCGGAGTCCAATGGAGTTTCAACCCGCCCGCTGCGCCGTGGTTTGGTGGAGCATGGGAGGCTTTGGTAAAGTCCACCAAACGTGCCATGAAGGTGATGCTCGGGAATGTTCCGACTGTCGATGAAGTCTTTCTTATAGTGATTGCCGAGATTGAATCACTCCTAAATTCCCGGCCACTCGTCTATGGTGGTAGCAGCAGTTCGCCTACAGATGTCAGTGCTCTCACGCCCAACCACTTCCTTCACGGACGCGCAAGTGCCAACCTCACACCGGGTGAGTTCGTCCAGCGGGATATGTCCCTACGTCGCAGATTGGCGTCACAGCCAGTTCCTAGCTGATCAGTTCTGGCGTCGTTGGAGGCAGGCGTACGTACCACATTTGGTCGCACGTAGCAACTGGCGCACGATTCAGCGAGACCTCGTCATGATCGTTGACGAGAATGCGCCGAGAGGTCAGTGGCGCCTCGGGAGAGTGAGCGCGCCGATTGCTAGTGCCGATGGTCTTATCAGATCTGCTGAAGTCGTCACCAAGTCGGGAACATTGGTCCGTCCCGTAGGGAAGCTGGCTCTGCTAGAAGCGCACAATGAAGAGGAGTGACGTTCCCCCCGAGTCACGTCACGGGCGGGGGTGTTTTGTACTTTATTCTGCTGAACTGTTTACATTTTGAAACCTTGTTAATTTCTGCCAGGCGCGTGCCACGGGCCGCGCTGAGACTGTGTAATAAGTCGATTTTCCGCCAGGCGTTCCTGGCGGGTCAGGACGTGGTCAGAACGAGAGTCGGAAGAGTTTTGTTGCTGAAGACAATTGTGAAAGAGCTTTAAGAGTTTTAACGCCGAAATAAAAGACGACACCGAACATATACTTTCTTCAATTCAAGACCTTTAAAACGGTATATAGTACGTCTATGTGGCTTTAATTCCGAAATGACACATCGAACCTTTATCGAGACCTTAATAGAAAACTGCTTTTTGCAAGTTTTTCATCATTTTCTTGATCGCTATAAAGTTGATAGAACAGTGGCTTGTTATGCCTAAAACAATGAATTATTATAGGTAACTAGTTACTGTAAAAACTAGTGTTGGTCTGCGTCGGCGGGAAAGAAAAATACTGGTATATAATCAACTAATTATAAAGTCAATTGAGGTATGCTAACCGCCGTGGAAAGCGAGTAGCAGCTGACGTTTCGAGCGCTAGCCCTTCGTCAGAGTAAAGAAGGACTGGTATATAATCAACTAAATTCTGATTTCAGTTTAAGATTGAATTAGTTGGTTTCTACTAAAATAATTAGACTACCCGCCCTTAGTTTCAATGGCTGATAGCGGACTCGGAGCTACACTCCTTGTAAACTATCAGCTATTATAGTTCACCACAAAATTTTGGCGCACACTCATTGGCTGAAAGCGGACCACATGACGTGATAGTTGTTGTCCGCGGATGCAAACTATCAGGCGTTATATGTAGTTATGATATTGAATCATGTTTGCCGCGTAGCACTAGTAAGTAAAGAATGTGATATTAAGTGGTAAGCTGTGGTGCTAAGTGTGCACGCCCCTACGAGGGAAAGAGAAAAAAATCTCTGACCTAAGTGGGACTCGAACCCAACGACCTCCAGGTTACATGTCTGGTGCTCTACCAACTGAGCTATCAAGTCAGATGAGAGCAATCGTGAGTATTGGTGCGTTTTATGGGGTCACGGCGATTATATATGTATATGTAGTTATGATATTGAATCATGTTTATCAGGCGTTATAGTTTGGCGCGCGCTCATTTGCCAAAAGCGATCACATAACGTGATAGTTGTCGTCCGCGGATGCAAACTGTCAGGCGTTATAGTTCACCCCAAAATTTTTGGCGCGCGCTCATTGGCCAAAAGCGATCACGTGACGTGATAGTTGTCGTCCGCGGATGCAAACCATCAGGCGATAGTGCCCGCTTAGAGCGGAAAACAAATTTGTGATGAACAATAACGACAAATAGACTGTTTGTCTCGGAACTATCGGCTGATAGTTTCCCTTGGAAATTTGATGCAAACTGTCAGGCGTGATAGTTCACCACTAAATTTTGGGCGCGCGCTCATTGGCCAAAAGCGATCACGTGACGTGATAGTTGTTGTCTTCGGATACAAACTATCAGGCGTTATAGTTCACCACAAAATTTTGGCGCGCGCTCATTGGCCAAAAGCGATCACGTGACGTGATAGTTGTCGTCCGCGGATGCAAACCATCAGGCGATAGTGCCCGCTTAGAGCGGAAAACAATTTTGTGATGAACAATAACGACAAATAGACTGTTTGTCTCGGAACTATCGGCTGATAGTTTCCCTTGGAAATTTGATGCAAACTGTCAGGCGTGATAGTTCACCACTAAATTTTGGCGCGCGCTCATTGGCCAAAAGCGATCACGTGACGTGATAGTTGTTGTCTTCGGATACAAACTATCAGGCGTTATAGTTCACCACAAAATTTTGGCGCGCGCTCATTGGCTGAAAGCAATCACGTGACGTGATAGTAGTCGTCCGCGGATGCAAACTATCAGGCGATAGTGCCCGCTGAGAGCTGAAGACAATTTTGTGATGAACAATAACGACAAATAGACTGTGTTTGTCTCGGAACTATCGGCTGATAGTTTCCCTTGGAAATTTGATGTTCTTAAAACTAGCATATAAGCCCTCGAACTGCGTTCTCGGGCTTATATTTGTTTTCAGAACATCAAATTTCCGCGGGCAACTATCAGCCGATAGTTCCTCGACGGACACAGTCTATTTGTATAATAGTGCCCGCTGAGAGCGGAAGACAATTTTGTGATGAACAATAACGACAAATAGACTGTGTTTGTCTCGGAACTATCGGCTGATAGTTTCCCTTGGAAATTTGATGTTCTTAAAACTAGCAAATAAGCCCTCGAACTGCGTTCTCGGGCTTATATTTGTTTTCAGAACATCAAATTTCCGCGGGCAACTATCAGCCGATAGTTCCTCGACGGACACAGTCTATTTGTATAATAGTGCCCGCTGAGAGCGGAAGACAATTTTGTGACGAACAATAACGACAAATAGACTGTGTTTGTCTCGGAACTATTATACAAATACAGTCTCCGTCGAGTAACTATCAGCTGATAGTTCCTCGACGGACACAGTATATTTGTATAATAGTGCCTGCTGAGAGCGGAAGACAATTTTGTGATGAACAATAACAACAAATAGACTGTGTTTGTCTCGGAACTATCGGCTGATAGTTTCCCTTGGAAATTTGATGTTCTTAAAACTAGCATATCATTCTCGGGCTTATATTTGTTTTGAGAACATCAAATTTCCGTAGTCGATGGACACAGTCTATTTGTACAATAGAATCTTCAAGCTTGTTGACAGTCTACATGTAATTGTTAAATATAGTACTAACAACAATTCATTTCAACTAGTCTTTGTGACATTTCTATAGAATTAACACAAGATTTTAGGAGAACACAGTATTTCAAGCTGATATACATGTATATATACATGACTTTGTATATCAAGATGTTGTAATGCTCAGCCTCACTTTGAATATGTTTTGAGTAAGCTTGACTTTGTGAACAAATTCAGTGGCTTCTATTCTGATCTTTTAAAATTACGCTGAAGTCTGGAATAATATTATATTATTATTTTTATACTTCATAATAAGTGTAGTGTGAACACATCCAGATGTTTCCAGTTCTTGTTCTATGAATTGAAGTGACGTGGGCTCGGTTGTTTGAAGCCTGATTAGTGCTAATCCTGGATTAAGTTTTAACCCATGGTTTTGGTTCTCTCAGTAGAAGGTATTTGTTTCCAAATCTAGCAAGACAAGTAGAACATACTTGTTGTTTCTCCACTAGGAATAAGTTTTTAACCTCAAAGATGTTGTTCACAAGTTAGGAAATCGAGCTAAGGTTTGCCCTTAAAGTGCATATGAGCCCAAATTTTGTTATCATTAAAATCGATTCTCCATCAAGTAAACAGTTGAACTGTTAAATATTTTTTTATGTGAGTGTGGCGTCTGAGTTATAGAGGTTTCTATTTCCAATATGCTAATTATGTGACGACATGTGAGGCCAACAAAAGGTCATTTCTTTCTCCTTGTTAATGAAACTATTTCTGATCTCTACAAAATATTTGGTAAAATCACTGATATAAGGCCCAAATATTACATGGATGTTTAGAAAAATATGTATATTTCTGCCAGCACATTTTTGTATAATAAATGATTCCTCGCATGTCATCACATAATTAGCATATTGGAAATAGAAACCTCTATAACTCGTAGACGCAGCACTATTTTACAATTCTTCAACTATTTACTTCATGGAGAATCGATTTTAATGATAAAAAATTGGGCTCATATGCACGTTAACCCTGGATTAGCATAATCAGGCTTTGAACAACCGGGCCCATAAGTTCAAACTGAAGTTACGACTAGCTACATGGTTTATAACTGTGGAAGTAACTCATTTCTGTACTTGCGCACATCCACATAAAGTTAAAAATGTTGAGTTAAGTTGCTTAACTAAAGCTGTAAGGATCTGAAGGGCCAATAAAATTGTTAAACCATCTGTAAGTACTGTTAACTCATGCAAAACCAGAAACACTGATAGGGAAAGATCAGGGGGGGGGGGGGGGGGGGGGGGGGTGGGGGGATCCTACAATCAACTTAAGGTAACTCACCTATTCAGCAAAAGACCCTTTAAGGATACAATTTCCGCCTTAAGGTCCCCTACTGAGTAGCTTTCTGTCGGCAATTGAGCTAACTTGGTCTGGGTTGTTGCCACATCAGCAGACAGACATATAATCTTCTTTTGTTGTTCTTCAAGGAGTTTCTACATGGATTAATGAGCATGACATAGAAACAGCTTTATGGGGTAATCACTGGCAGCATAATCTACATTCAATAGTCCATGATGACTGCTGAGACTTGACATCTGTGCAGTGTTAGCCTGACATCTTCGTGTTATAAATATGCATAAAATACCACCAGAGAGATGAGCTAGACTGTGTACTATATTCACAGCTTTGTGTATTGCAAGTTGTTAAGTTATGTTCCCCCTTTTTATGGCTCACACGCTTTGCACTTGGACCATAAAGTGAAAAAAAACTTCGTCCTTGACTTACGGTATGGACCTCCTACTCGGTTTTAATATAAGAAGTATTTATTAAACTATTAAGTAAAATAATGTTCTAGCTACATAGCTAGCTATCACAATTTTTGATAGTCTGCTGCATTACCTGAACAGAGTCAAGAGTGGCCTGCACTCCTCCAACTGTAGAAAACAAAGACAAATTTCTTAAGTTTATGCATTCTCATTGAAACATACATAATAGGCCCTTTGCAGCTAACAGTCACGTGCTGATATAATACTTCGTTAACGAATGAATTGAGCTCGTGATCCCCATGGGAAAGGTGTTGCCATGGATGCTGGAGAGCAAGCTATCTTTAAAATCGCAGTTTTAGAAAGATCGACAATCGATTGGAGGTGGAAAATAGCATTTACAAACAGGATTTGTTAATAACACTACCGATCTCGTACAAGGCCTTTGAATAAATGAAGTCAGATATTTCTTGCTCTCCAGTACAACCATGTGATTTGTTAGCTGCAAAGGGCCTATTGCTTTTGCTATCAATGCTCAGTTCTGTTCACTTTGCAAGGCAATATGTCAGTTAAAATACAAAGCTTTTAGGGATAAAATGGATACACGTGTAATTACCACATAGCTTGCTTTATTAATAAATCAACCAAGAACAATTAAGTTCTACTGCACACAAACTATAGGCCTCACAAAGGTGACGGCCAGAAAAACGAAATGTGAACTCAAAATAACAAAAGACTAACAGGAGTGGTCACGGGGAGGAGACAGGAGTATTAAACAAACTTGCTTCCAAAACACAGAGCAATGTGTAACTGTGTTTAAAGTGCATATGAACCTTCGTGCAATTTTTTCATAGCTATGAAGCTCCGAAACGTTTTGAGTACTTCTGCGAAGAAATGTTTGGTTTACAGAGAATACTCTATCTTCTATGCTTGTTTGAAATAGTGGAAACGTAACCTTTCCTAACTCATTTCCACGTAAGTAAAAGCCTCGGTCGATTCCCGAGGGTGACATCGTTTAATTAATTCGACTTTACAATAATTTGAATAAAAACTTACAATTTTCATTAATATGACTTTTTTTCCTTTACTAACAACTCATAAACTGTATATTATCTAAAAAGCGATGTTTCTGTGATAGAAAGGTGCCATGGAGAATAATGCATTAATGAGATGACGTCACCTCGGGAATCGACGTAGGCTTTTACTTACGCGGTCATGGATCAGGAAAGGTCACGTTTCCACGATTTCAAACAAGTGTAGAAGATAGAGTATTCCCTGTAAACCAAAAATTTCTTCGCAGAAGTACTCAAAACTTTTCGGAGTTTCATAGCTATCAAAATTGCACGAAGGTTCATATGCACTTTAAGAGAAGAGTATGACCAGGAACACAATCCCTTTATTAGAGGGGAGATTACTAATTATTCCTCCCAAAGACCTATGGGGAGCCAGGGTGATGCAGTGGTTAAGTGCTTGGCCTCTCACCTCTGTGGCCCAGGTTCGATCCCCAGACACAGTATCATGTGAGGTGAGTTTGTTGGTATCTCGCCCTTGCTCCGAGGGTTTTTCTCCATGTCCTCCGGTTTTCCTCCCTCCACAAAAACCAGCACGCTAAATTCCAATTCGATCTGTAACAGGCTAGCAGGAGAAAATGCTGTTTGGCCGTTTTAGGGGAAAAGGTTGAAAAGTGGCATTTTTGAAAATACCAGCCTTATATTTTGGCTACTTTTGAATAAAGAAATTGAAGAAAAATGCAGACTTTTCCAACAAAAACTAAAGAATTTGGGTCTTTCTTCAGGGAGCACATAAATTTATGCTTTCCTTTGCCGTCTGGGAATCCATAAATTTATGCTTTCCTTCATCAGTGTGGGAATCCATAAATTTATGCCTTCCTTGGTAATAGGTAAATTTCTATAATCATTTAATTTGTTACAATTTTCAACTTTTTAACTGAAAACATACTTTAAAAAAATATCAAACTAGTAAGAATAAAGGGAGCCAACTTGAAGAATATTGTGATCTGGAAGGACTTTTTGGTAAATGGCAAAACAGCACTTTTACCTGCTAGGCTGTTTGTGGATTAGCTGGGTCCTGGCTTTGATCAGCCCCTGTGGTTATTTCAGGTCCCGTTAGAAATTCAGAGGTTTTTTTTATGTCCTGGATGTACATTACCTCATACAAAAGGAGAAGGCATAAAATTTCTTATTCACAACAAATAATTATTTTACATCATAGAAATTTTACACTGTCTTGGATAGTTGGAAGGGAAAAGCTTGTGCCTGTACCATGATATTGTACCCTAGAGTGGAACCAACATACCGCATGCATGTCTGTAGCCTTACTGTAACCATATAATTATACTTTAACTTACAGTACCGTAACTCAGCCTTTTCTATTGTAATTGGATTGGATCAGAAAGACAAAAACAACAGTGAAACCACTGCACTGTTACGGCATGCGGTAAAGTAACCATGACATATATAAGTCATTGCCGTAACTTGCCCACTCATACAAAATCCACTTGTAGAATTGATTGATGTGATACAGCTGTACAACATTCAACTGGAAAATAACCTTGTGAAGCGCATTTGAATATATTCAAGGCATATAGAATTTGCACTATATAAAGGAATACCAGTCCTTTACTTTACTACATAACTGGCAGCATAAATTGACAATAGTACATTGTATAAGCTACATCTGTTGAGCAAATAATTATAATGTGGTAAATTGGCTGCTTTGGCTATTTCACTGTCTACTGAAAAAGTTTGGAGAACATTGAGTGTATATAAATTACATAATGTAATAATTTCTGTCTGCCTGTTGTTAATTATTATAAATTGAAGGGCAGTGTACAACAAGGGCGTAAGTGACTCCTGATCACAATCTAAACTCTCCTTCAAACTTTTTGTTTAATTTCTAAGGGAGAAATTAAGAAGGTGATCAGGAGTCACTTACGCCCTTGTTGCACACAGCCCTTCGATTGCAACTTAGTATTTCCATAAAATAAGATACCTGTTTCCATAATGCCAGTACTGAGTTCATTCACCGAGTTCTCTATCCTCTCCAGCCTTTGTTCTTTCTCCCTCTTATCGTAGATCAGTGGTATGATAAATTTCTACAAAAAAAGAGGAAATTTCAATTGATGATAAATGTATGAAGATTTAAACAAGGACCCACACTATAATTATATAAAAGGGCAAGTACATTTTGTACTTCCCGTAGCTGCACAAACTGTCCCAAACCCTTATAAAACCCTGATCCTACATTAAAAAAAACACCCTAACCATCAACAATGGGTGCTCACTAATTCAGGGTGTTTAGAGGTAATCACTAATTAGGCTAATTTAGGCTATTGTCATAGCTACATTAAGTACTAGCCTATAAAAGTGCCTCAGGTTGAAACACCTTCACATATTAATTTTGGTATCGCAAGAAATTCAAATCGAAAACTTGAATGTCTAAAAATACGTTTAAAGAGTTTGTAAACGGTTCTAAACAGCATTGACAGGCATAACTGAGCAACTGGGTCCCTGCTGTAATGATGTAACAATGACGTCATCGATTACGTGCTTTAAGTACATGCCCATATCTCCCTAATTTCCAATGCCAGACAGTTCAAACTTGGACAGGCATGGTATTGGGTCCCCACAAATCACTTAGTGGTGATGACGTAATGATGACGTCATCGGTCACGTGATTTTAAGTACATGCCCAATCTCCCTCATATCTAATGGCAGACAGTTCAAACCTGGACAGACATGGTAGTGGATTGTTATCAATCGCTTAATGGTGATGATGTAACGATGACGTCATTGATTACGTGTTTTAAGTACATGCCCATATCTCCTTCATTTCTAATGCCAGACAGTTCAAACTTGGACAGGCATGGTATTGGGTTCCAACAAATCACTTAGTGGTGATGATGTAACAACGACATCATCGGTCACATGATTTTAAGTACATGCCCATATCTCCCTCATTTTTAATGCCAGACAGTTCAAACTTGGACAGGTATGGTATTATTTCCCCACGATTCACTTAGTGGTGATGACGTAACAATGACATCATCGGTCACACGATATTTAGTATATACCAAAATAGCCCACTGACCATCCACAAGTTGCCCTTCTATAGGGGCCCTATGTTTTTTGTTTGTACTTAATGCTTTGAGTTAATATGTCATAAAGCAAATACAGTCGAAGCTCTATGAGCGACCACTCTCGTAAGCGACCAGCTCCGATAACAACCAAGATTTTGAATTCCCGTTTGAATTGTCACTCAAACTCTGTTATGAAAAGCTCTCGTAAGCGACCAATTCTCAGAAGCGACCAGCTCCGTTAGCGACCAATTTTGGAGATCACCAAACGTGATTTTCCTTTGTTTTTAAGCTCTCGTAAGCGACCAGTCTGAAATGTGTCTTCAAAACATCAGTCAACACCTGATAAAACTTACATTCTGCAGCATTTACTAGCAAGAGTAATCCTTTTGACATGAGAATACACTACAATTAGCATCCTATTTATAAAACTAGTGGCACGTGTAGTGTCCTGTCGGCAGTAACAAGAAACAATAAATTGGCGTTGACTCACTAAACAATGTCATAGTTTAACTCTCAATTTTTTATCTCAGCCATGGTATTGACATCAGTTTGTCTCCAGAAAATGTATAAATACAGGGAATCTCTAAGCCATAGCCAGCTCCGCGGTTAACTCTCTTTCGGGTAACGACCAACTTGCCCTTATTTGTAGGGCGCAAGGGGATATGTCGAAGAATTTCGTCCTCGTGTACGTCCACAGTGTTTGGATGTGTGTTGGTTGTTTCTTCACAAGATCTCCTCTCAAGGCTTTGGCTATCAAACAAGCGGTTTCAGGTCTGACAACTGCTACAGCATTTTTGTCCTTTACATTGTTTGGCTCGCGTTTTAAAATTCTCTCTTCATTGATTTCTGGGTTCCAGCCTGCAACATCTTTATATACACGATAACCACGAACAAACGACTTGACTTTCACGCTCGAGCTTGCCATGATTCTTGGCAGAGAAAAGTGCATGAAGTTGTTACATAAAAGTAAAACTGTTTTTAGCGGGGTTAGCAATCCGAGTACCCTCGGTACCAGAGGTTCTACTGCCTCCCTTCGCGAAAGTTATGCACCGAGGAGCGAAGAGATGAGAACCTCTGGTGGCACGGCTTACCAATCTCACTTCCATGTTCGAACTTGGTACAGAATTTGTACCAGGCTTATTATTGGTTAGTTATAATTAGGAATGATATCCGTCGATATGATTGGCTAGATAACCTAGCGAACGAAAAACTGGTTGTGGGTTTACATTCAATCAAGATGACATTAGACTACAGTGTACAGGCAAAAGTATTTCTCTGAGCAGTTTCTGTAACATTCAAGTCCCTTTTCCCAGAGATCGAAAGTCTCAAACCTCGACAAGAAGAGTCAATTTTGAAATTCATGCAGAAGATGTTTTTGCCGTGCTGCTTACTGGTTGGTGTTTGAAATGATTCCCGCATTGTGTTCAATTTGTTCTTGAACTTGAAAGGTCTGCCTTGTCTTCAGAAAGCCACTATTATAGTTGCGTGCCCTTTAAATTCACTTGTGGAATCACACATTAGAGAGCTGGAGAGTTGAGGAAGCAAGGCATGTTCGCTACAAAGCAGGTTTCAGTGGAGTCTTTTGCATTATCTGAATTTCGAACACACAAGTAGTCGGCACGTGTAGCGCAAATCAGTGGTGCGGAAAAGTGTAAACATGTATTTGACAGCTAACAGATGTCATGACTGCAAAACTGGTTATTCGAGAACTGTGATACTAGTTCGAACATGGAAGTGACATTGGCAAGCCATGCCACCAGAGGTTCTCGTCACTTCGCTCCTCTACTCGGCACCTAGCTTTCGCGAAGGGAGGCAGAATCTCTGGTACCCACTGAGGGTACAATCAGAGCGACATCCAGAAACTCACTCACGCGCCGAGCTACATTCCTGTGTTTTTTGCACAACATTCCTAACTGTCAACGTCATTAGACTTGTCGCGCCATACATGTACCATTAAAACGTCTGTCACCCATAGTTAGCAGGACCTTTCAGCCAATAAGAAAGCGCATGCGAAGGATTTGCCTGTCATCTGGACAAGATTTTGTTCGCTAAGCCACATCAGTAGCACATGAGCTAAAATGTTCTTCGGTGAATAGCCTGTTGCAGAAGAATGTCTCTCTGTATCAGTTGTTCAAGTCCAACGAAATACGTTTGTTTTCGGTGCAAGAAGCCTGCCTGCAATAAGTCGGTTAAATGCTCTATTCCCGCAAACGAAGAAACTGTTGGCTGGAAAGCAGGCGTCTCTGTGGATTATTGTCCAAGCTGTTCGTCCGGAAAGAATAATGCCTAAGTAATTGAGACAGAGAAAGTAGCCACAAACCAGAAGACCAAGGTCACTAAAGCAGTCAAAGCAGTTAAAGCGAAAGTTAAAGGGCACGGTGGAAGTGGCACAACAAGACATTGTTTGACACTTAGCGAAAAAGTAGACGTGATTCGTGAACACCAATGCAGCGGCGAAACCACAAGGAAGTTAGCGCAGAGATTTGACAGTGGGAAGATGCAAATTATCAAGGTGCTAAAAAACAAAGATAGCATTTTAGATGCATGGTCGAAGAACGCTACCAGCGCAGCAAAATGGCACAATGCTGAGAAGTTTGACAAAGTGAACAATTTACTTTGGAAGTGGTATGAGAAAGCCCGGCAAGCAAACATACCAATCGATGGGCCGATGCTAAGAGAGGAAGCACGAATAATTGCAGAACAACTTGGGGAAACCGCCTTCAAAGGTACCGATGGTTGGCTTGCAAAATGGAAGCAAAGGCATAATATAGTGCAAATGCATATCGCTGGCGAGGAAGGAGATGTTCGTCAGGAAACTGTCGAAAGCTGGGAGGAGAGAGTCAAAGAACTCATTATTGGTTATGAACCATCAGACATTTGGAATATGGATGAAACAGGGACTTTTTGGAAGGCGCTTCCGGACAAATCTTTGTCGGAGAAGGGAAAACGGTGTAGAGGTGGCAAACATGCCAAACAGAGAATCACAGCAGCATTCTTTGTAAATGCTGCGGGGGAAAAAGAAGCTCCGACTGATACTTATTGGCAAAAGCAAAAAGTCGTGTTGCTTTGCAAATTTGTCAGACATAACACGTCCCTGCGGGGACTTTGTACTTCAGCAATGACAAGGCATGGATGAAATCGGAGGTCATGTTAAGTGTTCTGAAAAAACTTTGTTATGAGAAATCTCACGATGTCAAGTTGAACACTGTTTGAACGTACATTGTACAGTCGAATTATTCGCTTATTTGAGTTACTGTACAAAGAAATAAAAACGATAAAATAATATACCTTTAGTGGTCACTACAGTTAACGATTTTCTTTAATGTAAAAAGCTCCCGTAAACGACCAACATCTATTGTTCGCATGCGTGGTCGCCTACGAGAGCGCATTCTCGTAAGCGACCAGCTCCGTTAACGACCAAAATTTTCAATTCCCGAGGTGGTCGCTTACGAGAGCTTCGACTGTATAAACATTTTTCTGTGTATCCATAGTCATAAAGGTTACTCATGAGAGTTCAGAAAAACTCAAAATAGCAGCAGAAACATCCTGCACCCTTCAGGCTCATGTTCCCACAGCCATTACTGATTCTCCAAAACTCCTACTTGTGTTTCTATAGATGGGGCTCATACACTTTCATATCTTCAAACATACAGGACTTTCCAGAAATTTCCAGGAGTATTTCAAAATCAGACGAAAATAGCTTGCACAAAATTCATGCTTAAAACTGTGTTCAACGACATGTTCAATTAATTAAAAGTAAGTTACACTCTTTAATCATTAGGATTTCAGTTTTCCAGGACTTTTATTAATTAAAAGGACTCTCCAGGAAGAAGAAAAGATTCCAGGAGGCACACAAACCCAGCTGTATAATATAATATATAATTTAGCTATAATTCGATAGAAACACTGAAAATGTTTTCTACTTCTAAAATACAAACACATAGAAAGCAGAGTTCATACCTTGACTATATTGACTAACATATATCCCAAGCTACCTCCCAGTACAGCTACTCCAATGTATCCTTTCCACGATACTGGGTACTGATGTGGAAGAGGAATGAACGTTGCCCTGAAATAAAACCAGAAATGTCAACTAATCAGTTTTATAACTAATGGTCGATTCTACATGTACCTTTAAAGATGCGTGCATTCCATAATGAGAAATCCTTGCACTATGAAACAAAAAGCCATGAAAAAGCCATGACAATTTTAATGGGCTTTTAATGTTTTTTTCACTGGTAACTAACCATAAATCCTGGCTAGCTAATGTTCCATAAACAATATTGTAAATTCAGTATCTGCAACCTCTTACATTAAGTGGATGTGTTTACATGCAAGTTGAGTTTCTTAATATCTCGCCCTTGCTCCAAGGTTTTTTTTTCAGGTTCTCAGATTTTCCTCTCTCCTCGGAAACCAAGTGAACCTAAATGCCATTTCGACCCTGGAATTCATAGTCAAGAATACTTCATAATAATTTACAAGCCAATGGCTTGGGAGACATGGCACGGGCTCCCTGTATCTCTATGAAAAACAAACCATTTTCACATATAAAATTTTATTAAAAGCTAAATTCCAATTTGATCTGTGATTTAGCCGATCCTGGCTTTGATCAGCCTCTAATTGGTTATTTCTGGTCTCGTTAGAAATTTTCAGAGAGCTTATTCATCAGTCTTTCAAGACATGACACGATATACATGTAGTTATTAAAGTAGCATACATGTAAACCAACAATGTAATTTCATAAATAACGTAGAATGGTCATGTTTTGTCCCTGGGGACTAGCCATCATAAAGAGCCTTTTAGCTAGGGGGTGTTAAACATGGGGGGGGGTTATCCATGGGCATTATAGCAGGAACAATGAGGCCGGGGAAACAGCCAACACTTGCAATTATTTTTGCTTTAATATTAATAGCATTTTAACAGCGGCAATTAATGTCATTATTATGTCTTAGTTTAAAATAACAAACCATAAACAAAACTATTGTCCCCATGTAAATATCAGGGCAGATTTATTTCTTACAAGTTACAACAACTATTTTTGGTGGAGGGTACTGTCATTTGAATTGTGAGGAGACAGCAGTGTTCTCCCCAGAGCGCAGCGCCTGTGGCGCTCTGTCATGCTGCATTTTCTCAGTACCACTCTGCTCAATCTTAAACTTTGAATAATTGATTAAAATATTTCATCACAATTTTAGTGATTTTATGAAGTGAGTTTGGAGCAACGTTTCCTCACTTTTCTGAAATGTTTCTGGCCTCAAATCCATCAGCGTATCTCAGATACACATGTAGCTTGAGGATGTCTTACAATCAAATTATACGACATTTACAACTCGCCAACCTGACAAAAAAAGGAAAATCTAAGTTAAACACATGTATGGATGTCTTCCGTCTGGCTTAGGCTGTCATCTTGAATGTAGACTGCTGACCACAAGATTTGAAGGCTCCAATATGACAGACAATGAGGCACAGGTCTGTTTTTGCAAGTTTTGTAGCACATTTAGAAAAGTTTTGGAAAGTACTCAGCAACAAGCTGGACCCCTAACTTTGGGCATAAAAGACCTTTGCCGTTTGCACTAATTATTTTTTCACTGAATGTTTCCATGGAGTGTATAGTCAAATAATGGCAATTTAATGCTAATATAAAGTAACACTGTATTCTGGATAGGAGAATTATTTTTACAATTTATTTATGGGTTGGATACAATCTACAAGCCTGGTATAGAAGTGGGCATGGTAAGTCACATAGTGGAATGTATACCAATGTGTCCATTGAAATGAGATCAACACAACAGAAATGTGCGTATCTAGTGGTTAGAACAAATTCCAGTTGATAAAGTTTAGCATATAGCAACCCCCACAAACATTGGGCTTTGGGTCTTGAAAATGGGCAACAACAGACAGGAAATGCATTTCCCTGGCTCCTGTCTGGAAAATATGTGTAGTTACACATTTAAACTTGTTATAAAAATTGATCTCAGGGTGTATATTCAATGTAGTATTTTTTATTGAAAATAGCCAAGATTTCAATTTTAATGATAAAATAGTTAACTCTAACTTGTACTCTTGTAATATTTCAAAAAAGCTATCATTATAATGATACGTGGCTCCAGACCTCCATTTATAAAGCCCACGCTAAAGTGACAGAAGAAGTCATAGCCCATTCTAGGAGTGTGAAATGAAACTCTTTCTCCATCACAATAACATGCACAGACTCAGTTCTTTGAGAAAGTGCTGATTCAAGCTTTCATCAGACTTAATGATGTCCTCCAGCACTCTATAAATGGAAAAAAGCATTAAAAAGCCTTAACTTCTGAGTGCTTCCTCAAACAAACTTTGCTGTATGGTCCGTTGGATGAGTTGATGATGTCAGCAAAAGGGTGGGCTAAATAAGTTGAGCCCTCAGTATTAAAGGTCAGTTGAAATTTCCATGACAACAGTTATTGCCTTTGTTTTAGGGGGGGGGTTTCTGTTCAGTCTAAAGCATCTAAAAAGTCACTTTTAAAACCTCGGCAGGACAAGGGTTAAGATGTGGAGTCCCTTTTGTTTACACTGTAAACATCATGAATATTAATGAAACTAATAATCTATATGAATATTAATGAGAACACTGCTCTGGGAAAAAGTCTGGGGAGAGCACTGGGCAGACTTGCAATCCAGTGACACTCAGTTTGATTCCCCATGTGCTCAACCACATTTAACTATGTACTAAATAATCAGTTGATTTGCCTCCTCGTTAACTGGAATTCTTGATTAATTTAAACATGGCCACATCAGCTTTGTTGCAGTTAATTGCACGTCTGTGTATAAATAAGTGCTATTTACTTTTAATTAATACGTTTTAAAATTGTATCCTGTAGGAGATACATTGGATTCTGATTATCGACTGCCACCAGATCAACCAGAGTGTGTGCATTAAATCTCATGAAATTCTTGCTAAAAAGTATGTGAAATAACTCACAAGTGCAAAGCACAAAAAAAATACATGTACATGTAGCTGTTAAAAAAAATCAATGGTTTAATCAAATAAAAATATATTTTTGCTAACGAAAATCCTATATATAGAGGATATTACACAGTGGTGTGAAGATATGAATGTTATCCTCTAGTCAAAAACATTTCACGAGTGAGCGCAGCTAACGAGTGAAATGTTTTGGACTCTAGAGGATAAACTTCATACATGTATCTTCAAACCACTGTGTAATTTTCTTTTTTTATTATATGGACAATAAAACTGCTGTAAGAACTCTTATCTACATGTACATGTATTCATTTTACACACTGTCAGTACGAAGTTCTTTGTGATCGTTCTTTAAGAAGCTGTTCTGGGGAGTTTCATCTGGTTTTCTTGTCTCTTCTTTACAGTCGAGAAAAATTATCTTTAGTAATTAGAGAATTTTAGATCGTATTTGGCTTTTTGTTCTCGGAATATTCATTGTCATGCAGTTCATTTAAGCTGTTTACATCTTCCTCTGTGATTTTCACAAACCTGCTGCCATCTTTGTAATTCAAAAGGTGGCGAATGTGACATCATCAATATTTTCACTAGTGAGGATATGGGAAATATGCTACTCAGTACCCGGATGTAGTTTCGTATGAATTATATGAGTGGCTTATTTGAATCTCAGTAAATCACTATCATCCATATAATAAAACCCATTGTAAATGTGGAATACCGGTACAATTATTTAAATGTCCCACAATTGTTGTGTTTGTGGGTCCTTGGACATCCCAAGCTATGAAATTCTAGTGACAATGCCAACTGCCCACCACATTTTCAACTTACCCTGGTGCAGATCCTCCCAACTGTATAGGTACAACAGGCAAAGGTGGTGGAATATTTTGCTGAATGAAAGTATGGTGCAAATTATTGAAAAATCAACAAAGATTAGTATTGATTATATTCGAGTGATTTAAACTTGAATGCAAGCCATTCTGACAGAGGTTGCATTAATTTCCGGATTAGCCATCTCAGACTTTGAAAGAAAGAAAAAGTACTAGCTGTAGGCATTTATTAATTATGACTGGTTCATACTTATAGTGACATAAGCATTAGCAACATGCGCAGACAAAATGAATGCATTGCTCATTAGTGGCATTAATGTTCATCTTACAGAACTGATATCTAATGATTACTGTGTCTGCATACATGTAAGTTGCTTGTGATTATGTGTACATGTACTAGCTGGTGTGGCATTGAAATATGCACTGAATCAGGATATTATTATTTGTCCACCGATATTATCTGTTCCAAGAAGTGAACCATGATTTGAGGAACAGATAATGCTGAGGACAAAAATATATATCAGCGATCAAATTTCAATGCCACAAAGTACATGGTATATCGACAATGTACATGTAGGTTATTATTGTCTCACTCTAAAATTTTCAAAGTTTCTTTTATGGCTACACACACGTGGGAGCCCTTGCATATGCTACACTCACAGGGGGTGTATTCGCTGTTATTATTCAGTTCCGCAGTATCCCAAATTCTGATTGGTTGATTCACCTGCAAATAACTGTGCGCAAATAAACAGATCCAACATGGCCACTCGTTTTCCAGAGTGTTCAGAGGAGGAAATTGCAAGCATTTTGGATGCCAATTTCATGGCTGCTCATACAGAACCATGCAAAACGATTTCAATGCTAATTGGGGATATATCCTTTAAAAGGGATCTCTCCCTTTTTCATGAAGTGAAATTTCCCTTTTGAAATGGGATCTATCCCTTTTTCGTGAAGTGAAATTTCCCTATTGAAAATGGATATATCCCTTTGGGGAAATATCCCTTGTGAAAGCCTTGAGAGTTTATCCTAACAAAGCCGTTTATAAAAGCTTTGAGAGTTTATCCTAACACCACCATGTTAGGATAAACTCTCAAAGCTTTTATAAACAGCTGTGTTAGGATAAACTCTTTCAACTTCTTGATCAGCCCATGTGGTTGTTCCAAGTCCCGTTAGGAATTCAGACTTCAAGGTTTTCTAAATGGATATTTCCCTTAGGGGACATTTCACTTCACTTCATCAATTTGAAAAGGGAAATATTCTTTACGAAGAAATATCTCCTCGGGAAATATCTTTTTTCAAAAGAGATATATCCTTTTTCAAAAAATCCCTTTGAAGAAATATCCCCAGGGAAATACAGTATATCTTTTGAAGAAAGAGAACTGTATATCCCCTAAAACTTTCCCAAAAAGGGAAAGATCCTTTATTCAGGGGAAATATCTCTTTTTCAGGGGATATATCACTTCCCCGTTTAAATCTTTTTGCACAGTAATGCGCATCTAATTCCAAATGCATTTTTTTACCAGTAATTCCTATACATATAAATTATAGTAAGTCACATAACACATATTAAACTTACTTTGTGTACTTTTGCCAGAAGGTGGTAGCTTGTACATTTACCCACAATCTTTTGCATATAGAAAACTTTAAATCCATAATCAAAATGTGATACAGCTACATGTATTTCAATTAATGTTGTCTGGGAGTTAGGGATCGGAATAGGGCATTAGGAAATAGACTGAAATGAATTAGAGTTACCAATTATAGACCTGAACGATTTAGTCTACTTAGCTTTAATACGGTTTACATGTATTTATCCATTTTTAGCCTGTGTACAGCTGCTGACAGTTTAAAAATGCCCTGTTCCCCAATGCCCTGTTCCCCAATGCCCTGTTCCCCAATGCCCTGTTCCCCAATGCCCTGTTCCCCAATGCCCTGTTCCCCAATGCCCTGTTCCCCAATGCCCTGTTCCCCAATGCCCTGTTCCCCAATGCCCTGTTCCCCAATGCCCTGTTCCCCAATGCCCTGTTCCCCAATGCCCTGTTCCCCAATGCCCTGTTCCCCAATGCCCTGTTCCCCAATGCCCTGTTCCCCAATGCCCTGTTCCCCAATGCCCTATTCCCCAATGCCCTATTCCCCAATGCCCTATTCCCCAATGCCCTATTCCCCAATGCCCTATTCCCTAATGCCCTATTCCCTAATGCCCTATTCCCTAATGCCCTATTCCCTAATGCCCTATTCCCCTATTCCCTAATGCCCTATTCCCTATCTCTCAGACAACATTAATTGAAATAGCTGTATAAAAGTTTGGAATCTTAAAAACAAGCAGCTACAAATAAAAAGGTGCAGGTGTGTGCCGCAATGGATTAGTACACAGCACACAGAGCAAGCGGTCCCAAGTTTGATCCTGCCACGGAGTGGAACACCTGTACCAACACTTCTTCGGGCTTTAATGTTTTAATTTTATTTTAAAATAATATATAATTTCTACTTGTTATTTTTAACTTTTTTTAGGTTTACGAGGAACATTACTGTACATGTGGTCAAAAGACAGCTGTCATACAATATGATAACGGCATGTATACCTCATCCGATGCTGTTCCTGACTGGGCTATAGCAAGATCTATCTCTTCTTTAGTTAGACCTTAAAGAAAAGAGATGCTGATAAGAGTGTTGCTTGAAAAATACTGTCAGTGATATTTACAGTCAATTTTGTGACCAAACCGTTTTCCCCAACATTTTGACATGTAGTTGTAAAATACATGCCTGCATGATATTAAAAACAATTCTGCAATTTGTGTGTCTACTGGTTTCTATGAAGCCAGTAGACGCTATGCTATTGTGTTGTGTTAGTCAACACTATCCCATCGTGCTTTGCGACACCCTAGTTTCCAAGCACTCCTGGAAACGAGGTCATTCGAACTTGCCTGGTCTTTTGCCATCTGCCATCTTTGACCCACATTAAGTTTGATTAATTCTTATTTACAAATACAGCTTTCAAAATGTGTGTCAAACCGCTGGAATGAAAGGTGCTTTCAAGTTTTAGGTCCTCTAGGTCGATATTCTCGGCGCCAACCGAAGGGCTGGCTTCAAAGACTAATCACAGGTTAGAATAACCTGCTCAATCTTCTGCATGATCTTTTTTAAAGATTCCATGAGTCATGACTTTGCAGAACATTTTTTTCTGGACTTAAAACAAAATCGTTTACTCATGATCAGTACCAATAATTAAGCTTGTAAACATACTTTTTTTAACTCATGTCCTTGAAAGCCACTCAGCGTTTTTTTTTGTATCCCAACATGAAATGTATCAATTTATATAATTGAAAAAAAAGCACAATTCTCTAGAAAACTGTCACCTGGTCTGAAATGGGCATCAAAATAATAGGCAAGCTGAAATCTTATTCTGCCGCTGAAATAATATTCTATACTGTTCTAAGGTTGCAAGCTCTGTCAACTGAGAAGTAGTGGATAACAGTGTACATACAGTACAGCCTGGATGTATGTTAACACATTTTGCGTGTAACGCACGCGGAATTCCGCGCGTGTACTACACTCAACTGAGTGTAATTACACACACTTTTTGTGTACTACACGCACAGAACTACACGCACCTCAGTGCCTCATTAACTCGTTGAACTCCAGAGAATAACTGCTGAAGAATACCGCAGATCAACAATACCGGTTCGCGAATGAAAGTTTCCCACAATTAGCCGAATTAGCATTGGACTAAAGTGTAGAATCCTCAGCTAAATACTTCTGCAAAGATTTACGACAATTCTTCCTACATGTTTTTCAAAAATAAGTTCGTAGCAAGGAACCGAGGTGCTTTAGTCATAATCATAAACGGTGTTTTAGTCATAATCATAAACGCTAATTGTGACCACACACGGGAAAACGTACCTTCGTGTGAAAAACAAACGGCCTAACAAGTTGTTCAGAGAGGCGTTCGGTGTCCGTTCGAACGTTTTGAGAAACCGTTTAAACGATTTTATAAATCGTTCGAACGTTTTACGAAACTGTTTGGATTTTTTCCTAGCCCGTTTAAACGTTTTGTGAAAATCGTATACACGATCCACTCAATCTGTTCGAACAATCACTTGGCTGTTCGAACGCTACAAGCAACCGTTGGAACGATGCACTCAATCGAAGTTTTCACAAAGGACTAAAAAGTTCTAGAAACGGATAATCCTGACATTTGTACGAAACACCATCCCAGCGCTGGTTTGGTGTTTTTAGTTCATCAATAAACTTTTATACATGTAGCTTCTGTAGTTTCAACTCAGATCTGTCAATCCTTCAAAATTCGTTGACATGTGCTTTCAGCCGTGAAGACTGATCAGTCTGGTTTTTCACACAACACGAGTGCCGCCAACTTCGCGGGAAGTTTTATTGCATTGTAGTTTAAATCACCACAAAGCTTCTCAACTTTGCTGGCAAATGATAACGTCAACTGAACAGAACATTTTGGAGTTAATTCTTTCTATTTAAAATAATGTGGATCCGTTTTCAAAGGTAATGAGTTTCGAATCTTGATTTCCGCGACACAGAAGTGTGACATTTTCCGCGAACTGATTTGAATAATCAATGACTCCGTGTTTGTTTTGCTTTGAGATCGCACCAAATATTCTCTACAGATAAATTTTTCTTTTAGAAATAGAGATGCTTACAGAATCAAACGTTTTGAAAGTTTTTACTTAATTTACGTATCTGAATAGTTTCCACCTGGTGCGAAAAATGGTTTGAGTCCATTCAGTTTTAATTTCAATTGTTGTCTTTTAATTAGCGTGAGATCACACGAACCACATCGAACATTTGCAGTTTTGACGTGATGTTGAATTGTTCGAACATAAGGGCAAGTCGTTCGAACGTTTGGGGCAAGTTGTTCAAACGTTTATTCAGGGCCTCCGATAAAGGGGGATAAAAAATCGGAAATTATGCTGCAATTCAGGGCTCATTATGCAGCAAATTATGCGGGTTTTTTTTAGCTCATTTTAAGCTATTATACATGGTCTAAGCGCATTCTGAAGCTGTAATTTTAGTCGGTAGATGGGCTCGTTTTTTCTTCTCGGAAGAAATTCCAGCAGATTCCACTAAAAACTTATCCATTTGAGTAAATTTCAGGCAAGAACGACAAGAAATACATTGTGTAAGCAGATGAGATCAAGATTTGCTCGAAAAAGCGACTATTTTACAGCAAACAATAACATGGAATATATCAATGATTCTGAGTGGTCAACACTCTATCCATTGTTTTCGTTATGCACCAATGAGAATACACTTTAGAATTAATTCAGTACCAGATACCTGGCGCGTGAAGCAATGCAAGAACGCCTGGACGTTTTCGTTGACAAAATCGAATGGACGTATCGAATGGTGATCGTTTCTTGTCCTTTCTTGCGATGTTTTGGGCAGTAAATTACCGTGAAATTGCATTATAAAGCACCACAAAGACAACTGTCACAAGGTTGTACCATTTTTATTGACTCATATTGTGTTATTTGTAAGAATTATGCGCGATTGTGCGGAAATTTGCGAATTATGCGATCGGATGCGATTTTTGATCAATTGTGCGGGATCGCACCATTGCACAATATCAGAGGCCCTGTTTATTACGTGAACTGCAGAGTGAATGCGGAGCATACGATCAAAAGTTTCCTTAAGCATAATTTATTAAGTTTTGGCGGAAACCGTTCGAAGATCTAGAGACGGTGCTGGAGTTCCAGGTTACAAACAATTTCATGCCGAATTAATTTTTGACAATAACTGTAAAACAAAGGAAAACTACACGCATTTTGCGTGTAATACACGAGTGTAGTGCACGCGTGTAATACACTCAAAAGTGTGTAGTAAATTAATTTTGTACACGCGCGTTACACGCGTGTAAATGTTAACATACATGTACATCCAGGCTGTACGGCAAAAACATCCATGTTCTAGGGGTTAGGTTGTTTGCTCAATATTTATTTTTTGTCAAAACAGTGTGCTCAATATTTTTTGGGGAGAATTTGCGTAATCCCAGTCAATAAAGGTCCAACCTTTGTGACATAACAATTTGTGTACATGTAAATAAATTTTGCATTATTCCATCTATCTTCTCTACTCAGCATCACATTCCTAATAAGAGCATGCAATAAGACACATGCAGCCATTGGGTGCCTATTTTAATAAGCTTCAATTCAAGCCAGTTAATATTATTATATTTTTAAATGAAAAATTATTATAACACTTTTTAAATTTGGCATTCAAAAGATGATAAAGTTAATCAAGACCTGGCTTGAAAAAGAAACAAAATATGACCTGACATTTTTTTGGCAGGCCAATGTGTTTGAAATCATTTCCAAACATATTTTCACCTGCCATTCCTGAAATATGGCTGCTTTTTGGCCAATGACAGGTCGCTACATGTATTTCAAGCCCTACACACATACATTGTACCTTGGTCTTTATAAATATGTTGTGACAATTAAAAGACTTAATACATAGAATAAAGTAGGGAAAGTTCATTAATTGTAATATGAGGGGGTGAAGGCGTTTTTGAAATTTGGAGTATAAGATTTTCATAGCCCCCTCCAATCCATCTTTTCACACACCCCTGTAGCAGGTTCCATGTGCTGGAGTTCCGGTAGCTACTGGTTCTCTTACTGTCGCCTACTCAGTATCTGTCACTGCTGATTAGGCTATTGAATTAAAGCAACATATACAGACATCTACTTTTCACTCGTGGCTGCTTACTCCAAAAGTTATTGAAAGCCCTTCCTTGTAACTCCAGTATTTTTCAGAGTGTTCCACTTTAAGTAATGCTCCAGCTAAGAACGGGAGCACTGAACGGCAAGAAATGTAAAAAGGTGTTACTTTTCTATTCTTCTTCCTCATCATATCATTGGTTGATACTCGTACATTCAATAGAAAACAACAAGGTACTAATTTTTTTAAATAACTGTTGATGTTTCAATTGCAGCACCCTATTGTCTTTTGCTCCTGTTCTTTGGCTGACCATTACTTAATCGAGACTACAATGTATTAGCAATTTAGGCATGGTTAAATATCCATGTAACGGCCGAATCGCTTGTCTTTGTTCATTTCCGGTTCAGGTCACATTTTTTACTTCCTGTTACGTCACGCATGTGCCTCGGTTCGGTGCAGACACAAGGTTTTTTAAAATTCCAGTTTTGCTCGCTCTGCACCAACTGGGGAACAAACAATTTTTCAACCTCTCTCTCTCTCTTTATATCGTTATTGGTTCGTTTATTTATAAGTAACAAACAGGATTTTGCTTGTACGTACAAGTAGGGGAGGGGTGGGGAGAATACCATGTGTGGAGGGGTGGTGATGCATGTGGCAGATGCTTTCTGGAATTTTCTGATAGTTTTTGGGAGGGGGAGGGGTCAAATATTATCCGATGGAGGAGAGCAAGTAAGTTGATGAATATAAACTTAAATGTACTTTATTACCTAAATAACAGTAAATATCCCATCAAAAAGACAAGTAAATCAACAACACCACGCAAACATATACGTGTACCTTTCTTTTCCAGGAATGACCTGCGTTGGGACATTGATGTCTGACGCACTTTAGGATTTTGAAGAAATTTCACGGCCGTATCAACCTAAAAACGTAACAATCAAGTCATTAATCAACTGTAATGTGCGCTGTAATTATACTTGAAGTGGCAAACAAGGTTAGCGCTGTATAAACGCAAGCTATGGCGAAGAAATTATTACTGCCAGAGAGTAACTGGCAGGTCTCCATGTTAATTTGGCCTTAAATAAATTTGCCTTTGGTCCATAGAAGCTCACCTTTTTCTTTCGTAATTCTTTCTGTTTTTCCATTTCTGCCATAGCAATCTAGCAAAATAAAATACCCATAGGTGCTTCATATATTGAATATTACATTGGATCTACAAGTACAGAATTACAGTTGTTCTAGGAGGAATAATTTGTCCTACACACATGTTATTCACTCACTTCTTCCGCCATCTTGCTTGCCGACTTCGCGCGTCGTTCAGCTTGATTTATAACCCCACTGCTGATTGGTGTTTCTCGATCAGCAAATCAAAGCACTCGATATATGTTGGCATTCACTATAAATGTTTACTGGTCAGCGGAGAAGCACGTGTTTCAAAATGGCGGCCACCACGGCTTTGAAGAAGAGGTAACAAAAATAAGTGTAAAATTGTTATAATTAATGCTCCTTTCTTATGATTTTGTTGACATTCTTGTGCGTATGATTATCTCAGAAAATTGGCCGACATGGATGCTGAGGAATTCATGATGTATGGACTCGATTGCGATCTGTCTGAAGATGAAAACGACTGCAGAAAGAAAACGGCCAAGGGAACATTTTCAGAAAAGTGGGTCACATGATAATACTGTAGCGTGAAATATTTGCTTGCCAACCGTTCCAAATTCACTGGGACTGCCTCGGTTGTCTCTCCTCCGGTACAAGTGTTTAGATGACCTGGATTTCACTTATTATATACACCCTTGTTGCACTGTCACAGACCTTAAATTATCATGTATGGTACTCCAATCATCTGGACAGAGACTGCCTTTTTACATGGCCTTATGACACCCTAGATTTTATGGTACATTTATACAACAAAAATAAAGGTTGCATTGCAGAAAATAAATACAGTCGAAGCTCCTGTAAGCGGACACCCTTGGGAATCAGAAAAAGTGTCTGGAACTGTCCGCTTACAGGAATAGTTGTCGTAAACAGACACTTGTGGAATATGGGATGTGTGTTTGCTTACGGGAGCTAGCTTCTACTGTACACTTACGCAAAATGGAACTTATGCAAAATGAAACTTAAAGTTGACTTTGAAATGATTGCTTGTTTTATTGACTTATTCAAAACAAAAGAAAAATCCAAATTATAACCCTCAAAAGTGTCCGCGTCTGCTTACGAGAATGTCTGCTTACGAGAATCTTCGCTTACCTGAATGTGGAAATACAGAGTTTGACTTGAGAGTTCAAACAGCTTTTAGGAAGGCATCCCTAACTGGAGCTGTCCGCTTACGAGAGTGTCTGCACAGAGAGAGCTTTGACTGTATCATACATGTACATGTAAGTATTGGGAGCCATTTTCAGAACAGAAGTTGAAATCAGGTGGTGTGTGTCAACCTACTGGTATATTCTGTTTTCAGTGTCAGATTCTCAACCAGGGTGTATCAGATTGCTGTATGGTAATATACAGTATAGGTAGAACCACTTTCTTCAGCACAACATGTTTACATTTTATATAAAATATTGATGATGATGGTTTGTATTTTCCAAAATTATAGGAAGTCATCAAAGACAGCAGCTCACAAGAATCAGTTGTCCAGCCTTCAGAAGAAGGATCCAGAATTCTTCAAGTTCCTCCAAGACAATGATCAGGAATTATTGAAATTTAATGACTCTGACACAGACCAGGAAATAGAAGAAGAAAGTGATGACGAGGAGGAGGATGTCAACAGCACCGATAATGAGGAGGAGAAAGGGGAGGAGGAAGTGGAACAAACGAATAAGGTGTACTATCAGTGTTGTCATCAGTGGGTCAAATAGGGGAAGAGGCAGCCTCCTGGCCTCCCCCCCCCCCTCCCCCATTGGAATGCCCCCTCCCCATTGGAGTGCCACCTCCCCATTGGAATGCCCCCTCCCCAAATCATTTCACTCTCATATCAAGTCCCAATCAAATTTAGCTACTGGATGTCACTCACTGGGTTACAATATTACACACCCTCCCCCTCTGAGTTCAAACATTTTTCCCCATTTGTTTTCTGACTGCCTGATCTTATTTTCCCCATATTCAAGTACATTTTCCCCATTTCTGATTCCCCTAAATCCTGACAACAACCCTGACCATACACAGCTTTATAATTACCGTAAACAGCGGCAGATAAGCCGCACCTTTTTACCCAAAATCTTCGTTGCAAATCGGGGATGTGGCTTTAATATCTGCGAGAACATCTATAAAAGTTCAATAAATTTCCATAAGTTAATGTTTAAAAAAAGTCAGATTGATTAAAATGACGCAAAACAGAAAGAAAGGAAGCACTAAACATCACTTTTGCAACCTTGGTAGCTCCTAAACGAGCAGTTCGTGTTGTCCGTTTCTTGTTTGTTACTTGTTCCAGATCCTTCCGTTAAATCTTCTTCGTTAAAAGATCACTGTGCTCCATCTTTTGATTTTGTTCTGTGCACACATGGGAGCATTCTAGTATCCACTTTTCTCTCCCAATAAAATGCCTGGTTACTAAACTTTGATTAACGCGACTGCGAGCATTTTTTTGTTGATGTGAATTAGCTAACAATCGACCTCCGACGAAAAAGTACCATCAAGCAAATGCTATGGAAAGTTCTATTGTACATGTACATGTATATGTGTAGGTAAATAGACATGAAGTTTAAACACTTACATATTTAAAATTATGGGTATCTCGTTGAAAGTTCGACAGGATTTTCCTTTCAATTTTTTTCTCCAAAATTTGAGCTTCTAAACTTGGCATGCGGCTTATCTACGAGTGCGGCTTATCTGCCGGTGTTTACAGTAAACTTGGTCTAGCTACCATGAAGGATTCAGATTGTCATCAGACAGTGGACTACATGAATATTTTGCCAAAATGTCTGATAGGTTTTCAATCATGGCAGGATGCTTGTCCAACTGCTTTCTGTTTCCTTCCACCTTAAGGTTTTTGTGGAAAGCACTGAATTATTAAGTTTTCAACATTTTTTTCCTCCCTCTGTAAAAATCAACCGTGAGTTGAGTGTAGTGTCTCCAAAACAGTTAATGTAGTGGGGAGTGTGTGAGGAGTAAAAGCAGACCTCCACCAGCCTGCTATAACAAATATAATATTTATTTATTTATTTCTCAAAGTTAAATTTGAGCCCTGGATTTTTTGCAAATTTGCAATTGTTCTGCCCCCTTGTTGTTGGGGCTACAATGTAGCTAGAAGATATACAGTAGAACATAGCCTCAATCATCTCCACACTGCAGGTACTCAGTCATCTCATCCAAAAAAATTTTTTTTTTGCAAAATGGTGGCCATTTTGACTCCCCTGTAAGAAGCCTGGCAAAACCTTTGCAGTTAACTCAAGCAAAGGGAAATAGGTATTTTTGGAGTATTTTTGAATTAGGTTCCACACACTTCATAGACCTCTCAAAATCTGCCATAGATGTGAGTCTGAGTTTAGCTTTGAAGAGGTTTTGGCCAGGCTTCTCGGCATGGGACTAAACTGAAGCAATGACATCACAAGATCCAGCTGCGCATAAACAAAAAACTTGAGAACGAGGCCAAGTAGAACATATAATAAACAATCATGAAAATACAATAACATTCAAGTAGTTGACAATATTTAGTTTTGTTCATTGATTGCTTTATACAGTCACAGCCTTCAAAGATCAGCAAGAAAAAGGGAGACAAGCCAACTGAAAAAAGTAAAAAGGATGAAGAAGTCAGTGGCGATAACATAGACAATGGTGATGTTCTTTCAAAAAAGAAAGGGAAATTAGTAACCATGGAGATGATTAAACAATGGAAAAAAGAACTGGAGGTACATTGTTGTACAAGCATGTGATGTGGGTGAATGTACACATAGACATTATAATTATAGCTAAGTAATTCATGAGCTATAATTGGTCAATTTGTAGTTGATTAGTAATAGATACAGAATCAGTGGCTGTGCTTTATCGGAGTTACAAACTTGAGCTGAAAGTGAGAGTTTGTAAATCCAATAAAGCACAGACACAAATTCTGTATCTGACTTACATTGTATCAAAGTGACAGTAGAGAGTCATGTTTTCAGTTATTTTTGTGATACATCTTATTTTGGCCAAGAAAATCGAAGCAAAAGTTTATGTAAATCAGAATGAAATCTGTATCAGATTTACAGATCACTTATTGCTCAGTGATTTACTTTGTTTTTGCTTCATGAATTATTAATGAGTTTGATAACTTCCCATATGGACCTTCTGCCTACTTCCAGTCTCAAAGAAAGCTAAATGAAGAAGCTATATAATAAACATCGCTTGGGCCAAAAAAAAGGGGGAAAACTCAGTCCATAACTTATGGTATGGACCTTGCACTCTGATAATAAGAGGTACATTGTATATAATTTTATGTACAAGTCATATAGAGGAGTGCTGGTGAGACCTAAACAACTGTCCACCTTGATTCTCATTCGATAAAATATTTCAATGGTTTCGGCACAAAGGTGTCCAATTGGAATTATTATAAAAAGGGTTCTGTGACAGCCACCTAGAAATGTAGCTGACAGGACAAATCACATTATGAGTCGTCATGAGCTATAGGTACATGTACCTCGCTTATTGGTGTCAAGTTTATCAGTCTTCAGACTTATACACTAATATAAGATTGACATGTTTATATTAAGGCTGCATGCTTTCGACCTACAACCTCTTAATAAATTTGTTTACATTTTGCTTTCAATCCCTCTCATTTACTTTCTAGAAATTGTCTCTGCATGCACTGCGTCAGTCAATGAAAGCATTCCGATCAGCTGTACATGGAGCGCTAGATGACATTATCCCAGAAAAAAAATCACAAAAGCACCTTGCATTTAGAGTAGAGGGCAATACAGGTATTACACGTACAAATGTACATATACTCATCATGCATTTAAGGTTAATTGAATTTTATAGGAAAATCACATGCCTGACGAGGTAATTCCACATTAAATTGCACAAGCAGTGCAATTTTAAGGGCCAAATCGCACTAAAGGATAACATTTGAAATGTTGCGGCAAAAATATTTTGCCCAAACAACCATGACAACTTTGACAATTGAAATGCACCATCGCACTAGGATTTCTTGTTTTCTCACAGATGTCAAAATGTTTACCTTTTCTTTCTCAAGAACAGCACAAGGTCGCGGTTCAACGCATAATCTTATAATACGATAAATACGACAGTTAAATTTCAAAAACAATAGCCTGTGTTTATTCTATAAAATGTTGTCCTGCATTTTCCTGCTTTGAGGCAGGACAAGTGAAACATTCAGAAACTTTGAAGTTTTACTGTCCTTAGGAATTTTTCTACAATCTCAGAAAAGGCTATCGCACTGTGACAAGTGTAGCGATGAAAGCTTTTTATGTAAGATTGACAGAACTTGTCCCAGTGCGATTCAGCCCTTACCGATCCAGACATGTGATTTTCCTTGAATTGCATAATCTAATGACTACATTAATTATGTACTTGATGATTTTAATTAGTACTTTTGTTGATATTTTGGACAGTTATAAATATTGCATAAAATTATAGCATTGATCATGCAGCCATATATGTTTACCATAATAATTATGTCAGAATAGAGTGTTAATTATTATTGCTTACCATAAGTTCATTAAATAATGAAAAAGGCTTCTGTATTTTTTACCCTTCTGATGTACAGTTGGAACATGGTAGCCTAAAACATTGCCATATCTCTGTTTATACACATGAAATCCATTCAGTATTCAGTCATGCTCCGGCTAAGAACAAACACAATGAATGGCAAGAAATGTTAAAAGTGCTAATTTTCTATTCAATCTTCTCTCTCATAATTTCTTTGGTTGATACCGGTACTTGTAAATTCAATAGAAAACCATTGAAATAATACATTTTCATGATAATTCAATAATTTTTGAAGTTTTGATTTATTTTTTATCAAACTACGGTTTAGTTTCGAAGAATATTGTATGTGGGGAAAGTTCTCAAATTTTTGATTGAAATATCTTTTCTTTCCTCCCTTTCAGATTGGCTGGATAGTGGCTTCTTTGAGCTTTCACAGAAAAAAATTGCCAACAGCATAAAAAATACAATATTTTCTGAATGTACTTTGGACTATAGACATCTCCTACAGCATGTACTTCAGGCATTTTCAAGCAAAATTGTATGTGCGGAATTATGCCCATATTTGTAGCAGCCTATTGTCTTTTGCTACAGTTCTTAGCTGCATCATTACTTAATGAATAATGCTAATGCACTCTGGCTGCATGTTGTATTTTTCAGTATTTAATGCTATTATGCAGCTGTGCTTGAAGCATGTTTACCCAGTACTGCTACAACATGTGGGAGGTGACAGTGCCAACAAACATGGAAAAATGTAACTATACATGTAAATAGTTATAATACTGTATTTTTACTAATACAGTATGTACTTTATACATGTACTGTAGGTCCTTAATTTGCAAATGGTTTCAACATCACTTTATCATTGTTGAGTAAATAAGTTGAGAGAGACATGGGAATAAGAACCTGACTCCTCTCTATTACGAGGTTGTAATAGGCAGTGGGGTGATCCATCAATACTGGAACCTTGAGGTTGCTAGCATATCCATTCTTACCGTTAAATTAAAAAGGTTTCAACCACCAACTGTTGTCTTCAGTTGACACTGGCTGAGTCAGGTCACACTGGACGAAGTTTGCTATAGTTAAGCGGATTTAACTATAGTTAACGGCATCCTCAGTGTGTCCTGCATTTTACGGTTTACCATAGTAAACTTGACTGTGGTTAGTTGCTCCGACAACGGCAGCAGGTAGAAAGAAAAGTTAACTATAGTTAGCCGACCTGAAAACATGGGTTTATCGCTAAGTTAATATAAACTTATTGACATAGTTGACAGCTTAATTGTCATCTATTTTGATGTTTGAGGTAATTTATCCTAGTTTGTGGTTTCCGAACTGTCAACACTCACGTTGGAATGCATCATGTCATTTCAGCCAAGAAAATCAGACGCCTCTCAGACAGGCGTCTGGTTTTCTCAGGGTTACTATTTTAACTATAGTAAAACATTCTTAAAGTGCCTATCACCCTTTTGCAATTTTGCTAGCTTATGAACCTCCGAAAAGTTTTGAGTACTTCTGTGAAGAAAGTTTTGGTTTAAAGTGAATAGTTTTTGTTCTACACTTGTTTGAAATCGTGTAAATGTGACCTTTCCTGACCCATGACCGCGTAAGTAAAAGCCTGGGTCGAAACCTGGGTAGACGTCATCTCATTAATGCATTATTCCCCATGGCGCCTTTTTATCACAACAACATCGATGCATTGAAAATATACAGTTTTTGAGTTGTTAGTAAAAAAAAAAGTCATTTTAGTCAACATCTTAAGTATTTATTCAAATGATTGCAAAGCCGAATTAATTATATGACGTCAAGATGACGTCTACCCAGGTTTCGACCCAGGCTTTTACTTATGCGGTCATGGTCAGGAAAGGTCACATTTACACGATTTCAAACAAGCGTAGAACAAAAACTATTCACTTTAAACCAAAACTTTCTTCACAGAAGTACTCAAAACTTTTCGGAGGTTCATAAGCTAGCAAAATTGCAAAAGGGTGATAGGCACTTTAACCATAGTTTGGCTGGTTTACTATAGTTAACGTCGCAGTGTGACCTTAGCCACTCTCATCCACCTTGCCACCATATACTATAGCTAGTGCACATGCACATTATTCAATAAAATGTTGAATGAAGTTGTCAAATGGTTTGAACATCAGTTTCAACTGTTACAGTATCCTTCAATTATTGCATCCATATATAAAGAGGTTATTACACGGAAAGTTGTGTTAATACGGCTGGGTAATTCTACGAGTCAGTTATATTTTTTCATGCCTGAAAGGCGAGAAAAAATATAGTTGATGAGTAAAAATTCCCAGCTGTATTATACAACTTTACGTGTAATAAATTGTTTATTATATGACAGCCAACACGAACAAAAAAGTTTGTTTTTGCTTACCTTACTGATCTGTTTGAATAAAATCATCTCGAGAGCTAGAGAAGAAACCTCTCAGCCTCAGTTGAAGTCAAATGTCGGGGGCAGGCGCGCACTGCAAAAAGTTTTTTTGCATGCTAAAAGCTGATTGGCTGTTACTCAAACAGTCCCATTTCGATTGGCTTGCGTGCTTACAAAACCTTTTAAGTGTTGAATAAACCTGTTCAAACCTGTTCACGACCTGTGTAATACCGTCTCATATTTGCACTTGTTTTAGTTTAATAAAATTATGTATTTAATTATATCATTCTACAATGTAGTACCACCTATTTCATTTGTATGCTATGGAAGTTGGGACATGCAGTTTGCATTAGACTGCTGTCAATCATACAAAGTGAGTTGACGGCTGAAGATTAATGGTAGCCCAATACAAACTATATGTCATATCTTTGGTCTAATGCCATCACATATACTGTAGCAATGGAAATGGTGGTTATAATAAGTACTGCTATTATCAGTTGAGCACACTATACCCTACTTTTAGGGCATTTCAGACATGACATGATTAGTCTGTTCTCAGCTGTCAAACAACGGTTTCACAGTACATGAACTTGGCATTTACAACACAAAATTATGTACCAAATTTACTGAAAATTCTTCAACAACGAGTTATCTTATACATGTAGCAGTAATCTTACTTCTGACAATCTTTAATAAATGAAAGTTCTTATTTTCCCCGGTAAGTATTTTACCTTCATTGTGCTCTGTACAAAATCGATTTACTGTGTGGGAACATGAAGTTTGTGTGTTGTCAAATGCCAAGTTCATGTTCTGTGAAATGGTTGTTTGACAGCTGAGAACAGACTAATCACATTGTGTCTGGAATGCCCTAAAAGTGGTGTGTGATGCGCTCAACTGATAATAGCAGTAAATTTGTGTACACATACCTTTATTTCATGTACACATAACTTGAGACCTGTTGAAGCTTAATACTAATTACAGTTGAAGTGCGACCCTGAAAGCTTCAAGTCTCATTGGAAAATTGCATTTAGCCAATGGTCAATCAAAATTTAATGAAGTATAGCTGGTGGTAAAAGCTTTCTATCAGATTAGACAGACTCGATTTCTGCATTTGATTGATGGTCAGTTAAATGCAATTTTACAAACAATACTTGAAACTTTCAGAGTCACATTTCAACAAAAAAAGTAATAATTATTACATTTTTTAGGAGCTTGCCCTCCAATAACAAGAAGTGGTCACAAGTGAAGACACCACTTAAGTTTTACCTTGGTGATCTGCTTCAGGTCAGTGTTATTATCAGTCAAGTGTGCACAGACAAAGATAACCTTCATTTGTGAAATAGCTAAATAAATGTACACTTATTTATTATTAGGGAACGGTAATTAATTAGAAGAGGGGCTGATGCAAATGAAGAATGCCATGCTCAATTTTTGATGACCCCTCCCCCAAATCCCCCCTTTAGCTTACTATGGCACCCCTAATTTGCTGCATGAAAATTGGGGACGCTCTCCCAATTGAAGGGGTGAGCCCAAGAAAGAGTTAAGTGATGACAGATCAAGTTCTCAATTCTCCCTTACAAAACAAAGAAGATAAAGGAGAATTTGGAATTTGATCTGTCGTCACTTAACTCGTACTTGCACTCACCTCTTCAATTTGCACTCGTCAGCTCTCCCCCCTCTAATAGTATCAATGACCATTATACTCCCTTATTTAACCAATAAAACAAATCAAATATTTTGTTTACCCTCAGATATTAAGGCTTATTAAGCCTCTAGCAGATCCTGTTGATGATCTGAGCATTCTCCACACATGCTTTCACTACTTTCAATATTTTCAACTCACAACGCTCAGCTTGCATGTTATTTTGTATGGATGGAGGAATACCAGAGACCCCGGAGAAAAACCCTCATGCGTGAGAATCAACAACTCACATAAAAACTATGATGCTGCATCTGGGATTCAAACCCAGGTGACAGGTGAGCATTTACACACTGCACCACCCAGCTTCCCACTAATTAAATAGTGTGAAATGCACACTCTGATTGGTCGATAGCCATATGTTATTAAAGTACTTGATAGTACACAGATGATGTCATATTAACCGCCTCACTGGTTAGCTCAGTTGGTAGAGCACGGTCTAGCTAGCTAGAGTGTGGGAGGTCTGGGGTTCGAACCCGGCTGCGTCCTTGGGCAGGGACTTTTATAAGCCGTTGGCCTTGTCTCCTTCTACTTCTAATCAGTATTTGAAGGGGACGTGAAAGAACCTGTTGTACTACTCGAAAAAGAGAAGGGGATTGTCACCCGGTAAAATATACAGCAGCCTGGCCATTGCACTAACCACACACTCAACATTGTAAACTGCGTGGCTGCCATTGGTGCCGTAAAAGCAGTCAGAAACTGATTCACTGACGGGATATGTCAGTAAAATGTAAAGTGCCATGAGACTGTGGTGATATATGGCGCTATATAAATATGGCCTATTATTATTATTATTATTATTATTATTATATGTTGCAAAAAATCATTCAGTCTCCCTTTTTTGCTAGTTAAATATAAAACAAATTAAATAGATGTTATTTGCATGCAGATGACATCAAAACATGAGGGGCCGGTTGTTCAAAGCACTAACTTTATCCCTACAATATAGACTGTGCTAAATTTGTAATTGTAATCTGTACAGTTTACCCTTGGATTAGTGATTTAACCCCAGGGTAGTGCTTAGTATACCCTTGTTCGAACAACCTAGCTGAGGAGAACAACAGTCGTGCAACATTCAACTGTGTCTCATGGTCAGGGCATCTGGAAAAGTGCGGTAAAAATCCCGCAAAAAGTGCGGAAAAGTGCGATTTTTTCCCCAAGAAAGTGCGGAAAGAGTGCGGCAAAAACGGTCAAAAGTGCGGAAAAAGTGCGAAAAACGGTCAAAAGTGCGGAAAAGGTGCGGTAATATATATTTTTATTTCGCCGTTTACTTTTGTTTTGGGATCCTAGCGAGTCGTTTCTGTTTATTTTCTATTGTTTTTTTTTATTTGCACAGTAGTCATGGTAGTCAGTTTTATTTATTAACTCTTTTTATTTAAAATCAACAGGAGAAACCATCCAGTGGTGTACATGATATGCATAACATTTTCTCGCTATGTTCATGCTTTTGTTCCTCTTGAGCAATGCACAGCTAAACAAATAAACGTCCTAGACTTTTCAAAGCGGGACCGGCGTAATATGGACACTGCACTAAGATACTTTCATGTCCTTCTTGAGGAACTGCTACACCTGTTCCACCTCGGCGAGCTCTTATCTTTGTGCAAGGCAGTGTCAAGATGGCGATCGACAATAAATTTCCTCAAGTGATCGACAACCACGTTGCACGTGGAACAAAATAGAAGGTTTTTCTCCACATGGAAAGTTCCATGTGGATAACGGCGAGCTCTATCGTGTGCTGTTATATTCGTCGCGTTTTTTGCGGATGGTTTCCCTTTGACCACGAAGCTGTCCATTGCGGATCATCTAAAAAAGGTATGACAAAAAGCCGCCACATTTGACACATTTCTTACAAGATCAGCTATTCGCTAATTTCTATCCAATCCCAGTTATTGTACTTGACGGCTACTCGTACTCATTCTCTTGCGGTTTGTTGTCGGGACGCCTGGTATTTTTTTGCTTCGGTTCCGACTCGTTCCGACTGTAACTCAAAGAAAATGTTAGATTTTCGATGCTTTTTTACTTTAATACTTCAACATCAACGTATTTAACTAAGTATTTACATGTGATACTTCATAATCGTCGTGTTTAAAAGGTATTTACATGCAATATTTAGTGATTTTCCTTGAAAAGTGCGGAAAGGTGCGGGAAAAGTGTAAAAGTGCAATTTAGTGCGGTTTTGGGTCAAAAGTGCGGATCCGCACTGCCGCACTTTTCCAGATGCCCTGCATGGTGTAATCTTTGTTCTCGTCATTTATAAGAGGACAGATGCATGACAAAATGTCTGACATCTATTTGTTAAATTGGAGGGCTGTGTGCAAAAAGGGCTTAAGTGATTGTTGATCACATTCTAAATTCTCCCTTAGAAAACAAAGAAATTGAAGGAGAATTTAGAATGTGATCAAGAGTCACTTACACCCTTTTTGCACACAGCCCTTCAATTATACTAAATAAATGTAGCTTAGATCCTTGAAGCTCTGTTTCAGGTACAATGTAAATGCACATTACAAATTATGAACCATATAATATTTACTTTTTCAGTTACTTCGCACACTGGCAGAGCCATCCATGCTATGTGTAATGTTGAAGCACACTCAACAGTTGTCTTCATATTACGCATGTTACCCGAAACTGACAAAGATGTTAATCAAAGTGAGACTATAAGTGTTATTGATGTGTGTCTGTCTATCCATTGCCCTCTGTCTGTCTGTCTGTCTGTATGCTTAAAAACTAGTCTTGGTTCAATAATTATTATAATTACTGACTATTACTCATAACTGCATATGCCACGAAAACGCTTTTCCAGCTCTCAATGAAGACAATCAAATAATTTGGAAAGGAACGATGTTTAATGTGAACAACAAGAAATATACAGCACACAAAATATGTAAATAATATTGTGAACGTCCAGGGGCTTCAATAGAAGTTGGCTACTGCTGTATTTGTTACTAGACAAAAGTTCATGTACTTCATTTTGCTGATTTCAGTAGACTGTATAGTCCTGCTTGCAGTTCCCTCTGCCATTTTGAATATTTCATCTAAAGTGTTATGAAAATGAGGCAAACAATGACTCATCCACAAATATGAAACAAACGAGAATTATCTTTAAAACAAATCGAGAAATTTGCTGTACAAACGTAATATTTCTATCTACAGTACTTTAATTTTTGTAGCATTGCTCAAGTCACTGTTCGCCTTGTTTTCATGCAGTTTTAACACTTTATACAACAATGGCAAAATAAATTGTGAGGGGAGTAACAATACCGCCACTTTTAATGTCTCTGATGCCTTAACTTTCAAAAATTATTAATGATAATAGTTTGACAATTTTCGAAAGTACTTGAATTTGACTACTTGTCTTATAAAGTCCTTGAATTTATTACAAAGCACATTTTCAGACATAAATAAGTGATGGGTGAGCGGAAGAAAGACTTAAAATAAGTGATGATCAGATGAAATTCCAAATTCCCCACCCCTCCCCCCTGTTTCACTCAAAATGTAATGGTTCATTATAAATTACACATGTATTAACCCAGGGGAGGGGTGGGTGGATCCATCCAATACAGTCCTTGAATTTTAGTTGGCTAAAGTTGTATGCACAGTACAACATTAATTGATGGAGCTGTACCATACTGTTGTGCAGGATGTTGTGGGTTCAAACCCTAACCAAACCAACACTCAAGGTCTTAAAATAACTAAGTAGAAGGTGCTGTCTTTGTGAAACAATTTCATTCTCAAGCTGCAATTGGTTATACATGTACATGTACCTTCACATCTTCTCGGATAAGGACGTTAAATCGTAGGTCCACCAGTGGATGAAGAGCTCGTGGATATGACACTGATTAATTCCATCATTATTATTATTATTATCATTATAATTATAATTGTTGTTGTTGTTATTATTATTATATTATTATTATTATGATAATTGTAGTTATTATTATCAGTCACTAAGGCAATGATTGTTTCAACTTGTAGAGATTGGTGCGTATGTGGGGGACTGGAGATGAGCATGTCAGGGTTATGGCATTTCTTGGCATCAGTAAGCTAGTTACACTGCTTCCCGCATCACTCTTGGAACTGTGTATCAAGGTACTGTGTATTGGCATTTTGGCTAACAATTTTCTTGTTGAGACAGGGCATGACGTAAGTGCTGTCTGATAGCTTGGAGCTAGTAGTTTGGCTTGTCAGGCTAGTGCGTGATTCCTGTTCACAGGTTGCACTTCAGGCTACTCCCTGAACCCAGGCATTCGGGCAAGCTGCTTTTTTTATTTTCATTGCGCCCTGTCGAGGGCCTTGCTGGAGGTAAAACTCCCCATACTTTTAGGTTTGGGTGTGCTGCTCAGATCTCAAATTTACCTGTCTAAATAAATACTGAGAACTTTGCTGTATGACCATGCAGGAATTTTGGATGAGGGGAGGGCGGTCGAAGTGGTGGTTCGATTGTGGCACCATATGCAAGTAGCCTGAGAAGACAGCTGACCCTTATCACTCCTGCACTGCATCCGATCCCCTGCAAAAGAGATGACTTCTCTTTCATAGGGATGCAGCAGGGGAGTGATAAGAGTCAGCTGTCTTCTCGGGCTATAAATTATGTAAGTTGATTTGTTTTTTCTCCAGGTTCTCTCTAGTAGTTTAATTTCCTCCCTCCTCAAAAAACCAACCTAAATTCCAATTGAATTTGACTCGAATTTGTTGAATACGTAAAGGTAGCTACTCAGTGGCTTGGGAGACCTGGCCAGTTAGAGCTCCCTGTTTCTCGATGCAAAACAAACAATTTGGCTTCCAGGAAGAGCAGGTCTTTAAAACGACTCACAAGAAGTTTTCGTTTTTCTGGATTTTGAAATATGTAGTTAGTGCTTGCTGGTCAGAAATTAGCATATAAGTATATAACTCTCCCCTGACAATAAGTATGAACTATTTTGACCCTCCCCCCTTTTGCCCCTTTCCCCCCTATGACCCCCATTTTTCAGTTGCCCATATTTTTGTGATCCTCCATTTTTTTGGGGTTCAAAAACATTATGACCCTCCCCCTTTCTCCCCCTGCTAATTTCTGACCAGTCCCTTAAGAAAATGGAATTTGGTGGATTAATACTTTATTTTATGTCTTTCAGCAACTGTACATGAGTTTTGTGAAGAACAGCAAGTTTACATCACCAAAAAGCAAACCTCTCATAACATTCATGCAGAACTCGCTAGTAGAAGTGTTCAGAGTCGACCCTCAGCTGACCTACCAACATGCCTTCATGTACATCAGACAACTGGCAATACACCTTAGGAATGCTATTGTGAACAACAAGAAGGTATTAAAGCAGGGCTTTTAAAAACTTTAGAGTAGATGGTGAACATAGAAAGGTAGGCGGATGTGACAATATGAGGGGCCAATTCCCAGCAGTTTCAAAGGTCAAATCTGGGGGGGAAATAGCTGCTGATTTACCACAAAGTAGCTCTTGAAGTCTGGCAGGAGCCAGAGTAAAGTTGTCATGCATTACCAGCTGGAATAATAATAATTGTTGTTGTCGTTGTCACCGCCATGTCGTCGTCATCGTCATTATCGTCATTGTCATTTTACCAGGGGAACCTTATCAGCGACAAGTTGCTGTAATCAAAAAAAGTCCTGGAAAGAATAAAAAAGCTACAATCTAATAGTTGAGAATTTAAAGCTAACTATAGTACTGTATAATATTTACATTACAAGATCTATTCTGATCGAAACTTACTTTTAAAAATTGTTTCAAGGCTAAAGTCTTAAAAGAGAGATAGATGTAGGAGCCATATTTATTGATATCACTGGCAGTTCATTAAAGCATTTTGCTCCATTATTATAAAAAGAACATTTGGCCGTTTCAGTCTTAATTCCTGAAGTCTTAAAATTTTGTAAAATAGTTGATAACAAAGGAAGAAACAGTTCCACTTAAACATTTATTTATTAAAATGCCTATGAACCTTATTTTTTATTTTAGATATCAATTCTACATTGTACATCAAGTGAATTATATTAGTAGAATGGTACAATATATCTTGCTTTGAATGCTTTGCGACTGACTTAAGGAGGTTTTAATATCCAAAATGCTAATTACATGACGTCAGGGGTCAGGCACAATTATTATACAAAATTTGTTGTTACAATTAATTTTTCAAATTATCAGTGTTATACCCATGGTTGAAATAAAATGATGTTAGAAATTTGTTTTCCTATATCAGTAGAAACGCCCATTCACAACAACTAATAAGTGATTGCAGATACCTCTCCTGATGTCATGTAATTAGCATTTTGGATATTAAAACCTCCTTAACTCAGCGGCACAGCATTCAAAGCAAAATATATTTTATCATTCTACTACATTGTATTCACTTGATTTAGAATTGATATCTAAATTTTTTATTTTTTTTGCAATTTTGATAGCTTACGAACCTCCGACACGACAACGTAAGTAAAAGCCTGGGTCAAAACCGGGGTAGACGTCATCTCATTAATGCATTATTCTCCATGGCGCCTTTTTATCACAACAACATCGATGCATAGAAAATATACACAGTTTTTGAGTTGTTAGTAAAGAAAAAAGTCATTTTAGTCAACATGTTAAGTATGTCTTCAAATGATTGCAAAGCCGAATTAATTATATGACGTCAAGATGACGTCTATACAGGTATCGACCCAGGCTTTTACTTACGCGGGCATGGGTCAGGAAAGGTTACATTTACACGATTTCAAACAAGCGTAGAAAATAAAGTATGCACTCAAAACCAAAACCTTCTTCACAGAAGTACTCAAAACGTTTCGGAGGTTCATAAGCTATAAAAATTGGAAAAGGGTGATAGGCACTTTAAGCTAGTAAGCTAGACAGATGGTATACAAGTGATGCCTACTTGTCAAATGCAGCCATTTAAGTTGGTTTACAATATTGTAATCTCAAGTAAGTAGGACTGTCTTGGCCGCTCTTCTCTCCAGCCGATCTAATTTGTTGCATGCATAAATTATAAGCTGGCTGCTGCAACCTGATTTGAGCATTCTTAGTCAAACTACTTGTACAGCTGTGGTTACCATAATGCACCTATCAATGTCAACCCCCAGGAGGGGGAGGCCGGGCAGATGTGGGGCATTTGACCATTCTTGGTGTCCCCACCTGGGGAATTTGAACAGGAGCCTGGACCCCAGGGTGGGGACATTTGACTTTTGGAAGAGAGGGACTGGTACTAAATATCGGTTCCTCATGTTTGTCGGCCATTTTGGATTCGTCTAAAAGGTAGGTTTACCATCCAGTTTACATTAAAAATATAAATGAATTTAATACTTCAACGCTTCATTCCTATTTACTATAGATCATTCCAAATACTTCTTGAATTTGTGTAAATCAAGTTCATATAAGGGTGTGGGATTTGATCCGTTTTGACCCAGAATTTAGTCCCCAGGGTGGGGATTTTGACCAAAAATTCTCCCAAAAAGTCAAATGCCCCACATCTGCCCGGCCTCCCCCTCCCCCCCCCCCCCCCTTTGGGGGTTGACATTGATAGGTGCATAACACATGACTGTTCTGTATGCCTGCTTGGCTGTATTTCTGTCCAACTGTGTGAGTGTCTTCTTTTTCTCAAAGTTCGAGCTTGAGTCCGAGGCTTTTGACCGGGGCAAATCTCCTATATTTGTTCTGGTTAAATCTACTGGGAATTGAGAGACAAATAATAACAATAAGATATTGGGAGCATCCCTGACAGGGTCTCGATGCTCTTACATTGTGTGTGGTTGGCTAAAACCTAATTCCAAACTAATTATAATTACAATAATAATAGTAGAAATATTCAGTATACAAAAAAAAAATGACCTGCAAATATGGAAGTTTGTCCCGAAAGTATTGGTCTCAAGCTCGAAGTTTGATATATCGAACGTGGCCTATTCGGCCTATTGAGAACTCATGTTACAGACCTCTAACAGCTGTCCTCATGGACCCAGTTTTTCGAAGCCCGATTAGCACTAACTCTGGATTAAGTCTTAACCCATTGTTTTGGTTCTCTCAGTAGAAGGTATTTGTTTCCAAATCCAGCAAGACAAGAACAAAAGTACTTGTTCTGTCTCCTCTAGGAATAAGATTTTAATCTCAGATATGGAGTTCACAAGTTAGCAAATCGAACTAAAAATTGCCCTTAATCCTGGATTAGCATAATTGAGCTTCAAACAACCGGACGCTGCTATTTATTGCACAGGATTCTTATCAGTTAGTGTACAACTGGCAGTACATCCACTGTCTACACCTGTGGTGTCGCGTGCTGAGTGAGGTGTCGTGTCAGGGTGTCCTGGATCCATTAGTCTATCCTCTGGTTCAAGTCACACTGGGAGCTATCAAGTGAGTATAGAGAGGGCTTCAATTGAGTGTCGTAAAACAATACCAGAGCCAATCACAGGAGCAAGTAAAAATACAACAGGGTTGCCACGGTCAGGGAAAAGTCAGGGAAAAACTTTTTTTTTCAAGGTCAGGGAATTTAGGATTTGGTCAGGGAAATTTCAATGAAAAGTCAGGGGATTTTTATTTTCAGGCTTCACATAAATATAATAATTATTTATTTTTAGTAATTTATATCCAACTGATGAATCAACCATGTCTAAAAAAAAAACTTTTTGGAGCTGTTCTGTTCAATGTTGCTGTCCCAAAATAGCGATTGAATATTTGGAAAAAATACGAGCGTGCATTGGAGGTCACTAGTGAGTAATGCTTCTTGGTTAGTGAAAAGTGAACCAATCACGAACTGAAGTAATTCACGATTGGGTTTACTTGAACCAATCACGAGGAAGTAACAACGGAACGAGCCAATCACGTACTGAAGTAATTCACGATTGGGTTTACTTGAACCAATCACGAGGCAAAGTAAACACCATCGGACATGGATAACTAACCAATCAAATTCGAAAGCAATTATTACTGATTACTTTTTGACACTCAATTGAAAACCACTCTAATGTTCTGTTGCATGTAAATTGTTTAATGCCCTGCCTCGGTGCCTGACTATGAGTTTGCTGAAAATTCGCTGAAAATTGGCCAACACATAGGTAAGGAACGCAAGAAAACACCCCGTAAGTTTGGGCTATTTTTATTGAAGATTTACATTTAAAATGGAAGACTAGTAAAAATCCCCGGTAAAAATCCCCGGTAAAAATCCCATACAAATGCTACGAAATATTGTTGTTTACAGAGCTTGGGTTACATGACATTTTCGGCTTATGCTAGTTAGGCTAGGAAAGAATAGCCAAACAATCCATGGAATACGATATACTCTTTACTGCAATAGGAGTGTAACAGTACCCAACGTGTTTTCACCTGAAAATTGGCCAACACATAGGTAAGGAACGCAAGAAAACACCCCGTAAGTTTGGGCTATTTTTATTGAAGATTTACATTTAAAATGGAAGACTAGTAAAAATCCCCGGTAAAAATCCCCGGTAAAAATCCCATACAAATGCTACGAAATATTGTTGTTTACAGAGCTTGGGTTACATGACATTTTCGGCTTATGCTAGTTAGGCTAGGAAAGAATAGCCAAACAATCCATGGAATACGATATACTCTTTACTGCAATAGGAGTGTAACAGTACCCAACGTGTTTTCACCTGAAAATTCAGCAAAGAGAAAAACTAATATACGATGACTAGAAATAGCACCTCAAAATTAGCCAGATTGATAATTCAGTTTGAAAGGAATCGGTTGTTTTTCAACAGAGTTACAAGCACGTGAAGTTCGAATCGATTGTAGACAAATGAATGGAATTTTCCGTTGGAGGGCACATTCAACTTTTTTTACGAACTTTGCCAAGCTCGAGAATCCAGTGGTGCTTCAAGGATCTGTACCACGGCGAGGGATACGCCTTTATGTTCCGGGCCCGAACATGATTATTTTCAGTGATTTTAAAATAAACTGATGACCCTAGCACGCGTGTGGGTTTGTTGAAATCAAACTAAATGTGCAAAAATGAATGGCAAACAGTGCGTAGATCGAGTCTTCAAGGAAAGTATTGCAAATCCTTTCAATCAAGCGTTAAGGGAGGGGACTTTAACTGTTTGAAGCCAATTAACAGCCACCAATCGAACATTGTTCCAGACATGCGCAAAGCCATGACAGAGCGCCTTTCAACAGCCCATTCAGCTTGCCTGTTTATTGCCCCATTTCAGACCACGTGATAATTCTCCAGATGTTCAGTGCTTTGTTTTCCAATTATAGAAATTGGTACATTTCCTCTTGGGATACAGAAAAACAAAAACGCATTACTCAAGGGAAAATTCTTGTGGTCTGACATGGGGCAACAAACAGACAAGTTGAAAGGGTCTATAGATGGTTTGCACTCAATCCCCAGAGATTCAAATGACAAAGGGCATGGCGGCCATGTTGGTGTACAGAACAAAAGAAGCTAACGAAGAATCTATTGTTAACTGTACACCAACATGGCGGCTATGACGTCACGTGCAAAGGGTCCATTGCTCACGCTCCTTTGGATTCTCGAGCATGGAACTTTGCGTGCTTGTAACTCTAAAACAACCGAATTCGTTGTAACTTGTCAATCTGGCTAATATTGATGTGCTCTTCCAGCCATGGTACTAGTTTTTCTCTCTTACGAATTAAAAAAACACGTTTTGGTGTTACGCTCCTATTGGAAGGCTGTGAAATCTGGGCACTGCAACCAAACGTACAAGATATATTCAAGGAGATATTCTAGCAACAGCAGGTCTTGCTTTTGATTTTAAAATTTGGGAGAGCATGTCCCCTGAGTTAAAAAAAGAGGAGAGATTTTCGGGGAATATCGGGGGAGATAAAAAAAAATGGTGCAAAATCGCGAGTCCTGACCATACAATGTACAAACTGTATTTGCTTCTCTTTTAGACTTGTGCCAACTGGACGATACTACCCTTTGAGATTCCACTGCGTTCGCTCTCTGAACCTACTCTCCAACGCAAAGAACACATTTGTTCCCACATCACCATTCCTGTTAGAGGTACAGATACATGTTCAGTGTAATATAATGGGTGCTGATTCATTTTATCTATTGATAACCTAAACTATAAAGGTAAAGGTAAAATGTCGGTAACTCGTGACAGTCTGGTGAGACTGATAAACTTGAGGCCGACGTAGGACCTACGATTTTACGTCCTTATCCGAGAAGACGTGAAGGTCAAACCATTTACAGTTCGTGAACGAGATTGTTTCACAAAGGCAGCACCTTCAACTCGGTTATTTTAAGACCCTGAGTGTTGGTCCGGCCGGGGTTTTAACCCACGACCTCCCGCTCGACAGACCGGAGCTTAACCACTGAGCTAACCGGGAGGCGGTATAAAGTGTTTTGGATGAACCGTTGAGATAGGGATACTTAGATGAATTTACTCCTAAATAGTCGCTCCAACGTCGGTGTTGACGATTTAGTACTAATTTAGTAATATTAATAATAATAATAATTTTATTAACACCTTATACCAATACAGGTACATCAGCAAAAATAATTAACAAAATTACAATTATGTACGAGATATTAAAAAGCCTGCTCGCCAATTTCAAAACATCGTGAAAATATTTAGCTGACAATAACATTATAGATTTGTCTTTCATTCACAGAATATATAAGAACCGTGACCTCTTATCAAAGGAACGAAAATTATCATTTACTCTCTATATATATTACTAAGAAAAGTCTCTCTTATGTTTGCAAATTCACTATAATCACATTCCATAGTATAGTGAAACTCGTCACCAACCTTATCACCAGCACACAAGGGACAAACACGAGCATCATAAGGGATTTTCTTATAGCTTCCTGTCTCAACCGGTAATTTGTGTGCAGAAATTCTCAGTTTGGTAATAGCTTGTCTATACTGTACATTGGCAATATCATTCAAGTACTGTTCATATCCCACATTTGGTTTAGTTGACGTCACCTAATTTGAAATTTCATGTACCAACGGTCTTCAGATCCGGGGGAGACGTTGACTCGCGGAATCGTCTAGACTAGTATACTTTTGTATGGGATCAAGGATTTTATTTTCACTTGAAGTTTAATATGTTCAACCCCCCTGATTTCGCTGTGACCGTTGGTCTTGCGGTTACACTAATTTAGGTTACGTCAACTAAATAGTTAACTGATTTAGTTAAATTTATCTAAATCGACATTGGAGCGACTCTACTGGGAGTTTATAAATGCTTAAAGTGCATATGAGCCCATTTTTTTTATCATTAAAATCGAGTCTTCATTAAGTAAATAGTTGAATTGTAAAATATTTCTTAATTTGAGTGCTGCGTCTATGACTTACAGAGGTTTCTATTTCCGATACGCCAATTATATGACGACATGTGAGGACTCATTTATTATACAAAAACGTGCTGGCAAAAATATACCAATTTTTCTAAACATCCATGTAAATATTTGGGCCTTATATCAGTGATTCTACCAAATATTTTGTGTAAATCAGAAATAGTTTCATTCACAAGGAGAAAGAAGTGACCTTTTGTTGGCCTCACATGTCATCACATAATTAGCATATTGGAAATAGAAACCTCTATAACTCATAGACGCAGCACTCAAATTTAAAACAAAAAATAAAGTTCAACTATTTACTTGATGGAGATTCGATTTTAATGATAAAAACGTTGGGCTCATATGCACTTTAAAAGTGTATAAATGCTTACTGTGTTGCTTTAATTTCCAGTTGGCTTCATTATTGGTGTATATCTCTGTCGATAAACCGGTGAAAGCGGCACACAGTACACATATATTGCACGTCGATGCTTAAGCCCCGCCTTTGATAGTCCAAGGGATAAAGCTATAGTGGATCGGTGGATATAAGCCCCGCCTTTGTCACGCACAAAGGTTTCATTAGATAGATGACACTTTAATAAAGTTGTTTAATTTACTCGTTCCAGATATTAGACTCGCCAGAATTTAACAAGAAGTTCAAGATGTCTACGGCAAAGCCTACAGACTTCTCCTGCATTTTAAAGGTTTCCAAGTCACAACTGTCGACCAAGCCATTCGAGGTTAGCTGTTGTTGTAAACAGTGTCTTTCATATTATGACAATCACTAGAGTGGTAAAACTTCCCGTCGGGAGTCAGCCTTGAGGCAGCGTTCTTCTGTACCACGTGATCGAAGTTTTGTATACCACGTGATGAGAATTATTGATTGTCTTCGCTAGCTTTTACGCTGAATGGCATGTTTGTTCAGTTATGGCTGGGTCGATATTAGGAGACAGGGAAATGTATTAGCAAGGAGTCGAGCTCAATAAACCGCCTTTCGCTGGAATAAGGCAGACAAGCTAAGAGATCGGACATTGTGTGGTATGTAAAACTTAGATCACGTTGTACAAAAACGCTGCCACGGAGGCTGGGTCCTGAAGGGATGTTTTACCTCTCCAGTGATTTTGATAGTATTTATTCTAATTGGCTCCGTTGGCGCCCAAACCCTACAAAATGCTAACAATTTCTATTCAGTGAGGATTGAGGTAGAGTACGGGGGCTGGGGGTCTAGACTGATTAAACTAAACGAACATACATTACCAAGGCTTGCCTATAATGAAATGATAAGAAAAAAAATCTACCAGTTGGTCCACGGTGAAGTAAAACACGTTCTTTGCCGTTGTGAATTCGGATGGGTCTGAGAATCACAAGACAACCTGGACCCAAATCAATTGGTCATTATTATATTACAAATACCTAGACGTGTAAAAGACAGAAATCCAGAACTGAATTTTTCGCCCTGCTGTTCAATGATGAAAGAGAAAACAGTAACAGTAAAAACCACCTTAGGACCTACAGAAATTTAACCAAATTACGGGTGTGAAAAATCTCTCTTAACCGTACAGAACACTAAACAAAGGTAAGCCCTAACAAAACTAAGGATACGCCGGACCATGAATACCCTGGACGCCAGAGGTTCTACTGCCCTCTAAAGCCAAAGTTTAGGCCCCAAGGAGCGAAGCGACGAGACCATGAACTGGACTGAGCTGATTATATGAAAAAATGTTGATATAAACACAACCATTTATTCAGGCAGACAAAAGAGTTTGCCCCGAGAAAGTCGAGGATGAAGTGCACTTTCCCATAAATTGTAAATCCTATCAACAACTTAAGGTCCCCTGTTACAGAAGTTAAAAAAATCCTCTCAGCTTCATGGCACTTATAAACCCTTCAAATTCAACCGCCATGCAAAGTAAATATACTTTTGACTGATGAAAATTCTCATCTAACTGCTGCATCGATTCTTTCTCCAGGATGCAGTGATGGACAATGTTTTCGAACTTCTTCTGGAGTTCTTCTCTACGCATGCGCACTCCATCGCATTTCCGGAAATTTCCCTGCCGACCGTGATAAGGGTAAGGCTGCCGTTACACAGTGTTAAGGGTCGCTGTCAACCTTGAAATTATTCCAAAACAAAACTCAAAATACCACCGTGTGACATCAGGAGCATACTCAGTGTTCATTCTAGAAACGAAGCAAGGTGGGACATTTCTCTCATTGCTTCTCAAATTTTGTGAGACTTGTGTCTCAGAAAGGGATGATTTAGTGCCATACAGAATCTGAATCATCCCATGAGTGTGAAAAGTGTCACATTCATGTTGAACATTAGCGATAATGAGTTGTAACAGTGAGAGAAAATAGCAAAATCGCGCCCTAGAATCAACATTGCATACTTTGTGAATGTCTAAAATAAAACCTGAAATCTGTGAACTGGCTGGTGGGAACAGTGGGAGGCCAGCACGGACGCTATACAAATGTGAATTACGCTCCCACATTGATCCATCAATAGGCTCGGTTCAGATGCCGCTCCGTGTTAGCGGCTGTAAATCTTCTCTTCTCCCCCAAGAGAACCTGTTCAGAGGCTACTCCATGTCCACTCGTGCCGAACGCAATTGAAACAATGAATAATACTTTGGCGGCTTTGTTGATATAATTAGGCACGTCAGTGCAGCAGCATCTGAAACGGGCCTAAGATATCAAATTTTGACATATCAATGTTTTTGCATATTCATAAAGTAGAGTTGATAAATTATTACCACTTCAAATTGTTTTTCGCTACAAGTCTTATTTTTTGAGCTCCGAATATTGAATCTAAACGTCCGCCATTACTGGAGGCCGTTCCCTTTGTTCAGCTTTAAATAAATGTTTATTCAGCGGAAGTGATGTCATGCACACGCCTGCAGAACACAACGCCTGGAGGCATATTTCTACTAAAAACGTCTTCACGTACATAAGAAGAAAATTATATTTATCTTTGCGAGGAAGGCTACTTTTTTATGCACACTATTTCGCGTCACGAGGTTGTCATGTTAAGTGTGTGACATCACTTACGCTGAATACTGCGAACGGCTTCCAGTAATGGCGGACAGGATTTTACCAGTAAACTCTCCTAAAATTGTGTGGTTTAACATGCCCATTTGGGAATATTTTCTTACTATTTCGGATATTTCTAACACTGATTGACCTATTGACACTGAAAAAGTGGCAAATCGAAATGGTAAATTTTCGTCGTAGTGGCACTTTAATGTACATGTGGATAGATGTCATTGTAGAATGGACCAATAGGAGTTTGCGTCGAAAATGTAGACGCAGATCAAATTTGTATTGGGTCTACACAGGCTCTCCTTCCCCCTTCTCTCCCTCCCACGAGTCTTGTCTGCAGGCTATCTGAAAGCGACTTTTCCTTCAATCAAGGATTACCCCATTGTTCATAGATTATATCGTAACTCCGCCGTCGCAGTGCACTCTGGGATGGATATCTCAGTTTTCCATTGTTGTTGTTGGGCGGCCATCTTGGATTTAACAATGGAAACTGAGATATCCATCCCAGAGTGCACTGCGACGGCGGAGTTGCGATATAGTCTATGGTAACTTTATATTAACCCTCCTTATTTTTCACACGGCTTGGTTTTCTTTGTTCTTTTCGGGGGAATATATATAGAGGATATTACACGGTGGTGCGAAGATATTAAGTTTATCCTCGAGAGTCGAAAACATTTCACGAGTGAGTGCAGCGAACGAGTGAAATGTTTTGGACTCGAGAGGATAAACTTCATATCTTCAAACCACCGTGTAATTTTCTTTTTATTATATGGCCAATTAAACTGCTCTATAAGAACTCTTATCTATTCATTTTACTTACTGTCGGTACAAACTTCTTCGTGATCTTTCGATTCTAAGCTGTTCTGGGGAGTTTCATCGGGTATTCTTGTCTCTTCGTTGCATGCAGTCGAGAAAATCTTTAGAGAGTTTTAGATCGTATTTGGCTTTTTGTGCTCGAAATATTCATTGTCGTGCAGCTCATTTAAGCTGTTTTCATCTTCCTCTGTGATTTTCACAAACCTGCCGCCATCTTTATCTTTGTAGTTCAAAAGGCGGCAAACGTGACGTCATCGGTATTTTCACAAGTGAGGATATGGAAAAAAGCTACTCAGTACCCGGATGTAGTTTCGTATGAGTTCTAGGAGTGGTTTATTTCTCAGTAAAACACTACCGTCCATATAATAAATATGTATATCTTAATGTCATGGTACTGCACATGTATGGAGTCATCGCTCGATTGGTGGCTGTTAATTGTCTACAAACCGTTAAGTAAGGATTCGCCTAAGAAGTAAAGCAAAATACAATAGGCTGTGGCAATGTGCATATCCTCGATTTTGTTAGAATATGCCTTAAGTGCTGTGTGAGATGTCCACAGTCAAGGTTACAAGCGAAGATTGTAGGAAACTGTACATGCTGTTGACCATTCGTAAAGAAAACATCATCTAGCCAATGGGAAAGGGGACAAAAAAGATGGCTAAAGTGAACAATCTGCACCGAAAAATAATGGTCGGTAAGTGGTCCGACCACTTACCGACCACTATTTTTCGGTGCAGATTGTTCACTTTAGCCAAAAAGATCTTTGAATCACAAATTTGATAACATTCCTCGTATACGAATTTCTCCAAAAGTAAACCATACTTAGTTTGATCAAAAATAAATTTAAACTTCAAAAATTATCTAATGAAAGTGCATTACTTCGATGGTGTTCTATTGAGTTTATGAGTATCAACCAATGAAATTACGAGAAAGAAGAATAGAAAATTAACACCTTTGTACATTCCTTGCTATTCAGCTTTTCCTTCGGAGCATTACTTAAAGTGCATATAAGCCCTAGCCAGTTATCTTTTATATCGATTGTACATGAAGTCGTTAGTCCAAAGGTAGAATATTTCTTGATTTGGGTGTTGCGTCTACGAGATATAAAGGTTTATATTTCCAATATGCTAATGAGGTGATGTCATCACCGACATCACTTATTATACAAAAGCATGCTGGTGGAGACAAATTACCTATTTTAAAATTCTAAGTAATATTTGAAGCTTATCAAAGTGATTTTACCAAAAAAAAATTCTAAATTAGAAAATAGCTTAATTTACAAGCACAAAGAAATTCAGCAAATGTCGGTGATGACATCACATCATTAGCATATTGGAAATATAGACCTTTATATCTCATAGACGCAACACCCAAATCAAGAAATATTCTACCGTTGGACTATCCACTTCATGTACAATCGATATCAACGATAACTGGCTAGGGCTTATATGCACTTTAAACTCGCCTTCCTCAATGCTTGATTGAAAGTATTTTCAACATTTTCCTTGGAGCCTATATCTTTACACAGTTTCTTAGTCATATTTGTATATTTGCTTTGATTTTAACCATTCCACATGTGCGCGAGTTTCGTCAGTTCATATGAACATCGCTGATAATAACTGTTTCCGGCCCGGACAGCTAAGATAATGGTCTCTCACCGTGACACAGCCTCTTTAACCCGTTAACTCCTGCCCAATTTCATAGGCAGAGGGACTATTTCAACATATTCCCCTCACCCTTTCCTAGTACCAAGTTCTACTTACTCTTTACGCATGGAGAAGCCGGTTTAGGAGAAGATTGAAGGCAAGCATATCTCAAGTGGAACTGGAACCGTCGTTCGACCGCTTTCACTCTCTTGTTAATTTGCTAGTCCTGTCCTATCTACTATACTACAAGCTACGTTAGTTAAAGGACCGAGGTAGAGCAGGTTTCAATTGACAGTATAGTAAAACCAAAGCAATCACAACGAACAAATCACGAACTAAAGTGAATACCGATTTGTTTTACTGGCATGAGAAAGCAACCAATCAGGAGGAAAAGTAAACGCAATCGTGGATTGGTGGCGTGATGGACCAAAACCACGATTGGTTTTACTCTGGGATTTGATTCGCTGACTGATTACAAAACATTTTCACAGCCAATAGAAAAGCTAAGTAAACGCAAAACCAAAGCAATCACCGAAAACTTTCGACACTCATTGAAACGTGCTCTAAAGTAACAGTGAGATGACTTGTGAACACCAATTTTATGTAACAATGTCCCAGGAAAACAATGCTTCCTAATGATTTACGAAAAGAGACGGTGTCATTGCGTATACAATGAGAAAACCTCGCCATTGTGAAAAATATTTATTTGCTTTCCGCTCGAGGTATGTGATTTATTCACCTCGTGCGTTGACCTCGGGCGACACCCTCGGTGAATAAATCACATAACCCGTCGCTCCAGGCCAATATATAGATCTGTGACGTCCTTAATGAGTTGTTGCCAACGCTGTTTTTTAATCATGAAGACGCCGCCACCTGGAAACATTTCACCTTCGTTACCTTCATTCTAAATTGCAGTTGAGAAAATTCATCAAAACCACAAAGGTGCCGAAGTATCGTAAACAGATGAAGCAGCTACTCGATAAGGTAAGGAAGATTACAATACTGGAAATTATGAAGGCGGCTTTTTTTCATGCGATCATTTTGGAAAAGTGAATCATGGAAAACTAAAGCAGTTGTATTTTGCCAAAAAAACTTGGTCAGTTGGCTGAAAACAACTGCAGTTCAATTTATTCACACTTGTTTAGTTTACACTTAATGTTTGAGCCATAAAAAGAAAGAAAAATAATTACAAAAGGACTTTCGCGATATTATACCTCCCAGGGCCTGGTTCTTCGAAGCAAGGATAAGCGCTACCATGGGGTATATCGCTACCCTTGCTTCGAACAGCCGGGCCCAGTGTTAAATCGCTACTGAATCGCTACAGATTACGATAATTATTACAGATTTGGCTCTATCCTAGGGGTAAAGTTACTCTTTTACAACCAGGAGACCCACTGACACAAGAAGCTGATCAGAATCCCAAACTAATAATGAAGCAAGTATGACCGAGCGATTAAAGCATTCACCTCTGTGGCTTGGGTTCGATTCCCGAACTCGGAGCCATTGTTGGTATCTCTCCCTTGCTAAGTAAACTCACAGTGAATTGCAAATGAAGAAAACTTCAACCTGCTAAAGTCTAAGGCTTAGCTTTTAAGTAGTTTTCTTGTTTTTCACGAAAGATTTTACGTAAATACGCGTACGTACTTAAAACTAGAAACACGGGTGATTGCCTCTGTTTTCTTTTAGTTTCGGCGGGAATCTGGGGAGACGCGCACGCGACCGGCTCATCAAAAGCGCATGCGCGTGACGTTTTGCCGCGGTGTGATCCTCATGTGATAAACGTTTTCATGACGAAAGACAAAAATAACTACTCAGATTAGCAGAGTATGCTTTCCAGGTATACTGGAGAAAATTTGATACTTGATGAAGGATGGCAATGATTCGAGTGGATAAAAAATACTGCTTAATGATATCACGAGAGTTATTTAGAGTGCCGAGCATTTAGTTAGAAAACCACGAGCGCGCTAGCGCGATTTAGGCACACTAAATCACATAGAACTCGAGTGTTCATTATCTAACCGTCTTAGAATTTGGTCACATCCACTAGCCTTTTTCCTGAAATTATTGGCAACTACTGTAAGAAACTCTTAACGTTTCGAAATAATATACAGGGTCTAGACTAGGGGAGTAATTGTGTTCTCTATATAGAGATTACTAATAAGGCTATTGTTTTCTATTGTTTTCTATTGTTTCATAGCCTTATTAGTATCCTCTATATAGAGAATACTAATTACTTAACTATGGGATTTAGACAGCTGAAATGGGAAACGCTGATTGGTCGAGTGAGTTGTGACCATGTTCTGAGAGAAATTTAGAGCAATTTGAAATCAAGTTTCTAAAATAAGTTTTTGTAATACACTTTAATATTTGACATCCTATCGAAAAAGTTTGAAAAGCAAATAGTGCCCCCTTTACTCTAGTGAATTGTTTGCAAACCAAGATTTCCTAATATGGCATGCTCTTTAATTCCTTGTAGATAGAGGAAACGTCCAAAGAAGTCACTGATCGTCGCTCGTCTGTATCGTTTAGTCCTAAGGATACTCAGGAAGTGGTAAGCGAAATCTATTATGCATTCATCAGCGACCATCCCGGGAAACCCCGTGGCATTTGTACAATGATGTCAACCAACCCCCCATACCCAACGGCAGGGTTTTTTTTAACAAAAAGCTACCAATAATCTCTACCTCCGGGTACTTTATAGTACTATTTGGTCATTCATTCAGCAGTAGCTTACCCTGGTCCCAGAGGTTTTCTAGAGAGAGAACAGCCGTGGAGAAAGAGCCGCGAAGCGACGATCGCCTCTTCGCGGCTCTTTCTCCGCGGCTGTTCTCTCTAGAAAACATCTGGAACCAGGGTAGCAGTAGCTTTAATTACCTACTTTTACACATAAACATAAAAACAAAATTGTGCAAAATAAACCAACATTTTCCATATTCCAACTCAGACTACACTTCGACGTTGGAGCATATGTGCTCTGAAAGAAGAAACCGCTGACCAATATTCCTTGCAAATCCCGCGGGTCGGTACCCGCGGATATCCTCGAGGAAAGTGCAAAAAGCATGCAGTCCCCCAGCCCCATGTCCGGGTATAAAAACTGGCTCTGGGGTTCAAATATTCCGAGGGCTCATACGTTTTACATAAATACGTTTCTAACTTTACTACACTCACAGTGAATTGAAATTAAGAAAACTTAAACCTGTTTTAAATAATCTTAGGCTTAGCTTTAACGTAGTTTTTTTCTTCGCGAAAAAGTTCACATACGTTAGAAACAGGGGTGCTTGCCTTTGTTTTCTTTCAGTTTAGGCGGGAAACTGGCGGGCCGCGCGCGCCGCTCGGCTCATCAAAAGCGCATGCGCGTGACGGTGAGCACAATATATATATTGCACCTAGACCAGAAATGGGAACTTATGGTCAGTGACCAGACCGGTTAATCATCGGGTAAGCTGTTGTATTCTGATAAATGCGGAAAGATTTCTTAGCTACAAATGAATACAACTGCTTACCCGATAATTTAAAAAAACCTAACCGGTCACTGAACATAAGTCTCGGTGCGTGTTATTTTGTGCTCACACCACTGCAGTCGCGTTGACAACGCTCAGTTTTGAAGACGTAATTGGGTTCCAAATATTGAGAAAACAAATGACACCCGTTTTACTCGGGTTCTATATATACACCTTATTCACACATGCTGATTTTTGAGACTGGGATCTCTAACATGAAAATTACCAGTCAACTCAAAGAGCAGCATTTTTGGGGGCGGCCTTCACCTCCTCGGAACCTGGAATAGTATTGGCTATCCAAACAATGCCTAACCCTGAAACAATAGAAACCATAACTCTAAAACAATGGAATTCTTTGTCAGTGCAGTCCAAATGGGGTCCAATAAAATGCAAGGTTTTGAGAGGTGAAGGCCTCCTGCATTTTTGGAAAGTTTTAATAGTGTAGGATGAAACCCCGAAAACATATTAAAGATGGAATTTATAGACTTTCGTATGGGATTTTACAGTCATGCGTACGCGACTTCGTTTTGATTTTTTTTTCAGATTCGAAAACGTCAATAACTACGTAGAGAAATATCATTTTATTTTCAAATTTCTACAGTTTACTTACATAAACATCCTCTTTAGAGAGAAGAGTTATTTTAGCCTGTGAATACAGCCGTCTCGCATCGGGAGCCACAATCAAAACGCGTTCCCCGAGAGAGACGTCTGCGATTGGAGGCCAAACATTCCATACTGATGACGTTATGCGGCCAGGATCTGGTCACGTTATTTGATTGGCTCATATATGATAATTAGACATACTAGCCAATCAAGTGCGACCAGATCCTGGCCGTATAACGTCATCAGTATGGAATTTTTGGCCTCGAGTCGCAGACGTCTTTCTCGGGAGGCTCGTTTTGATTGAGGCTCTAGATGTGAGACGGCTGTATTCCCAGGCTAGAGTTATTTCTCCTTAAAACTTTTAAGTAACAATGCGTGTAAAAACTAGCAAGATTCTATTGTTCAGCGGCACATAACAAGGTTCTGTTTTTCATATTGTGCACACATCAACCCTTAAATAATAAATTTATTAAATCAAATCCACTGAAACCGTTTTAAAACTTTCTTTTTGTGTAAAAACATTTCGTCCAATTAGAACAGTCCAAAACAATTACCAAGAAAGCTGTCAATTTTAAAATTATGTTTTCCACGTTGAAGTTTTGTCATATGTAAGAGTTTCATACCGAGGCCCTAATGGTTAGGGATTAGAACCGAAGGTATGAAACAGACTTAAATCACATTTGGCGAGCTCCCTGTAACAGTTATAAACCTCAGATTTATGATTTAATTAGTCTATTGTTGAACGGGTTTATACCAGAGTTTCACCCCTATGAAGAACAAAAACCGTGTCAAGTGTGACATAATTAACGTTATGAGAGCTTTCACTAGATATAATTCAAATTTATTTAAAAAGTGAGAGAAAATAATATTCTTCTTTAGCTTTTGATAGATTTTGATATCTAAGCCAATGAGGTGGACGATTGAAACAATTATACCACAATTAGCACCTGTCTGCATTCATTGCCGTTGGACTGCCTTGTTCTTAGCCGAACTATTACTTAACTTTGATATTATGCAAATTAGGTGACTCAAGACTGCAAAATCCCATACAAAAGTCTAAACATTCAAGCCTCGATATCTTTCCGGAACGTCATCCTAAAAATTGTTGATTATAGGTGCTCTTTGAGATGACAGTGGTTATTTCCATGTTAGGGATCCCAGTTTGCTGATCTCTTTGAGATGACAGTGGTTATTTCCATGTTAGGGATCAGGCCCAGTTTGCTGATCTCTTTGAGATGACAGTGGTTATTTCCATGTTATGGATCCCCAGTTTGCTGATCTCTTTGAGGTGACAGTGGTTATTTCCATGTTAGGGATCCAAGTTTGCTGATCTCTTTGAGGTGACAGTGGTTATTTCCATGTTAGGGATCCAAGTTTGCTGATCTCTTTGAGATGACAGTGGTTATTTCCATGTTAGGGATCCCATTTTGCTGATCTCTTTGAGATGACAGTGGTTATTTCCATGTTAGGGATCCCAGTTTGCTGATCTCGAAAATCAGCACGTGCTGGTCCGTGGGAATACGAATCTTGCATATTATTAATCAGCTATTTTGATGTCTCTCCACAAGGAATGTTGGACTTTGCAGTACAAACAGCATCCCAATACTATCGTCAAGTTCTACAGCACGTGGAAAGCCATGAAACCAGTAGTGACACATCAGCATCACCAGGTTTGTACTCTTGCGTGTAAGCGAGATTAGACTGCGAGCAGAGCCTCGACAGACCTGTTAAACCGGTTTATCAGCGCGCGGCTAAACCTTAGCCCAGTGACTGAGCGAGTTTGCACGAATGCTGCAGAGCATTCCTTTCTTCTCGCTTTTCGTGGAGTTGAAGAAGGTACTGCTCGCAGGTTATGGTGAGATTAGCCCACTTTCTTAGATAATTATACTTACAAGAATAAAAAAAATGACGAAGTAAATAGAATGTCCAGATCATCCATCAGTGATGTTTATGTTCATCTCAACGTTTCGGTTCTCAGGACGACGACGCCGACATGGAATTTGAAGACTCTGACAGTGAAGAACCAGCCAAACCGAAAGGGCGAAAGTTAAACGCGCCTGAGCGGACGACATCCAAGAAACAGAAGGGGAAACAGAAGCCCGTTACACAACAAGAAAATGGCGAGGAAAAGAAACATGAACTCGAAGATATGGAAGATATGCAAGATATAGTGGAGGACTTTAGATTTTCATCCGACGAAGAGGATTGAGTACAATCAGCTTATTGGTGTAGTTCGGAGTTGAGGAAGGGACTGGAACCGTGTGAAATGTAAATCTGATCACAAGAAATATTACACTAAAATGAGTAAGTTTACCGAGTTTAAGAATGTTTGGATATGTACGGACTGACTAGATCAAGAACGTTTTCAAAATTCGCAAAAATAAGAGAATGTATGGCGTCCCCCAAGCCATACACTCTTATTTTTGCGATTTTTGAAAGCTTGGCACATGTTTATTATCAAACTCGGTAAACCTACTAATTTTAGTGTGATCTTTGTTGGCTATTTTTTAATCAGATTTATTTTTGGACACTCGGTCCCAGTCCTTTCATCAACTCCAAAATTGCTGATACGTATACGAATTGGCCACTTTGGAAACGAGTAGGGGATTTGGTCGAGGGTTGTCTCGCAAAGGCGCTTGGGATCGTTACAGGGGACCTGACGCATCATGCAGAACCCAAACAAACATGGCGAATATCTGATATCAAGCTTACTTCGCTTTCTCTGCTCGTATTCGACGAGTTATTTGCGGTATTCGCCATGTTTGTTTGGGTTCTGTACGATGCGCCTGTGCGAGACTCACTCGCGAGTTATGCGGGTATCAGCGGCCATCCCGAGGGGGCGGCCCCCGGGCACCCAGGGGCATTTGTCACAGCAGCCATGACAAATACATGCTAAAACCCCTCGGGTGGGGCAGAAAATTGTGACAAAAACCCCCACCCCTGGGGCAACCTGGGCAACATATAAGTATTAGAAGCTAAACGTTTTAGAAGTGTCAAAAATCTTAATGGTTTTATACAAATATTATCCTTTATTTCTTTGTTCTGTCTTCCGACAGTGGATAGCTTAATTTAATCTCTTAATTTGAATGATAATGATATGACTTACCTCAAGGACAAAGAGATCGATCGAGCGAGTCCTGTGGCGAAAACCGCTGAACGTTGAAACAGCAGATTACGTGCAAACCCCGTGGGTATGTCCCCGGGGTATTTTGACGAAAACGCAAAAGCGCTCTAATGCACCGCGTGTGGGGCATGTTTTTGCTACAAATCCCCTGCTAAGCCCCTGGGTTGACCGTGGGTTGCCCGGGGGCCGCCCCCTCGGGATGGCCGCTGATACCCGCATTATCAAGCTAAACACTCAAAGATAAATTCCGTATCTCCGCGCGGCACTGTAATCAGTAGTGTATATAACACTATTTTATCGTATGCCACGCCCAAAAGCCATTGTAACAATTGATGCGATAACTCATTTATTATACGACTTGGCGTTTTGGAGTGCAAATACGGGCTAAAACGAGTGCAAATATGAGACCGTATTACACGGGTCGCGAACAGGTTTGCGAGCCAATCGAAATGGGGCTGTTTGAGTAACAGCCAATCAGCTTTTAGCGCGCGAAAAAAACTTGAGTGCGCGGCCGCCCCGACATTGGACTTAAATTGTTTCTTCTCGAGATTTTCTTCAAACAGAGCAGTAAGGTAAGCGAAAACAAACATTTTTTTTTGTTCGTGTCAGCTTTCGTATAATAAACAATTTATTACACGAAAAGTTGTGTAATACGGCTGGGAATTTTTACTCGCCAATGTTATTTTTTCTCGTCTTTCAGGCTCGAAAAAATTAAACTGACTTGTAAAAATACCCAACCGTATTACACGTATGCAAGTGGAGATAAATAGTTATCACCACTTGCATACAAATCAGACACCATCGCCATTATCAAACGCAAACCATAGTTTGCTGAAGCTAAAAATGTTTTGATTAGAGAACTCAAACTCCGTAAAATTTCATTTATTTCTGGGTTAAACGGCGTAAGATAAATTGGTTAATTAATGGCCACTCGTGTGATATGAGATGTATCGTCGCTCGTAAAGCTTAACGGCCACGGGGGCTTCGCCCTTGTGGCCATTAAGCATTACGAGCGATGAGAAATCCCATATCACACGAGTGACAATTCATTAACCCTAATCACACTACTGATCACATCCTAGTGATATAAGATAGTGGGATATAGGATTTATCCCATCAGTTCTAACAATGAATTTTGGGTATGACATGAATTAATTAGTGAGTCAGTGATACCCTTTCTTACCGAAGAATAAGATGCGGCAAATTCATTTGCGTATATTTCCTGGAATAGGAGATATTCTACTTGTACTCTGACACAATAAAGTTTGGCTCTTATTTTAAGAATAGAATAATTTATTCAACACTAGTTACAAGTGTACATTAAAATACATATCACAACTTGTTTTACGGCTTCATAGACTGTAAAACAGTCCTTTATTATCGTGAAACTCAGTCCAGAAACGAGCGCGGTTAGAAGAGAGCCGGCCTGTACCGTTCGAAACGAGCCACAGCATTGGTTTACCCAATACAAAACACCCTAACCTGTAGAACGTGCAATACATACAAAAACAGAGCTTCAGAATACAGGTTTCGAGCGGTACTGTATTACTCTCAGAAGAATGATAACAGCGCGGCCAGAGAAAAGGGGATTGGGGAGAGTACGCATCCAGAAAAAGAAGATTGCAATCCCCTTCTCTGGCCGTGTGACCTCGCTCCTGATTTTCGCGATATGAAAGGTACAGTCTAACGGCTTCAATGCGCTCACTCTGATGACGTCACCTTTACTTAGGAGTTACGAATAGAATGCGACACATGTAACAGCAAACTGACTAAGACGAGATTTACAAATAAACTACAAATAAAGAGAGTTCTGACATTGAACACCAACTTGACCGCACTCCACAGGGGCGGGTATACTGCATGTTGTAAAGCACGCCTTTGTTTGTGAGGGGTCCTTGCAGCAGAGCCAGCTTTCATCTGGTCATAAAAAGTCAAATAAGAAAGCGGTAACATTTACCGGAACTTTCTCAGCTTAAACATAATATTTCTCAAACTCATGATTAATTAATGAGTCGACAGCCAATACAACTGACGCATTTCGTCACGTGCATGAGGTTTGATTCCCGGATGTTTTATTTGCATGAAATTTTCGGTGACAATTTTCCAACAAATGAATGGCGTCTGCGAATAGCAGTTTGAGCGGTATTGACCCGAACGCCTCACTTCAATGTAATGAAGCACTATTCAAATTGTGTATCTAAATTAGTCGTGCTTGTTCAAGAGAGTGTTTGTGTCATACAAGAATAATAGATTCAATGGCGCTTCATTACATCGAAGTGAGGCGTTCGGGTCAATACCGCTGAAACTTCTATTCGTAGACGCAACTGTAATATCGGCTATTGTTAAATTGTTGTTTCATCAATTATTGGTCCCAAGGTTTCCATTTTTAATTTATCTTCTCATCATTTCAACAACGTTTCTGATAGTGTACAACATATCCTCGCTCTAGAATTACCAATAATCAGTAATTGGCTTTTGCTCTTCAATTATCAATAATCGCTAATTCTAGAACGCAAATTAAACAATGACATTCTTAAAACCAGTCAAGGATAAAGATAAACAATTGTCAAATTCCGAACGGCGGTAGACGCGCTTAGTGTAGTGGTCATGACGCCTGCACTACCAAGTACTGCACGCAAACGGTTACGAGTTTGCCATTTACTGATTATTGGTAATTCTAGAGCGAGGATGCGTTGTAGTGTAATGGACAGGACGAAACTAGAGGCCAATGGTTCGAAACCGAGCTCCTTTTTTGTTTCCATGTTAGTTAAACTTCAAGTATCATGAACTTGGAAATGGGTCTTTGCAGGAAACAGTCACGTGCTGGTATATCACTTCAATAATTTCCTGGACGGCAAACAAACTTCAAAACGTTTCAGAAACACTGACACTCGGTTGAAGGTGGAAAATAGCATTTACAAACAGGCTTTGCTATTACACAACCGATCTCGTCGTACAAATGCGTTTAAATAAATGAAGTCCGATATATTTACCCTTCAGTGCAACCACGTGATTATGTCCAGCAAAAGGTTCGTGATCATTATTTTTATGGAATACCTGTTTGAATTTTTTGGCAGGTTGTCTTTTTTTCTCTTTTCTTTGGAAACAAAAACTATTCTAAGTTTGGCATATCAATTTTCCATTTCTGTTTTCCATATCCATTTTCCATCAGCATCATTACTTATTAGCCTGAAGTTAACATATACGTACCGGTTGTTCGTCGTCGTCTGCTGAATCCATACTAATATCTGATTCCTGCATAGCTAAGAAATAAAAGGCACAGTGTAGTCATGGTTAAACACAGCACGAGTCGGGTGATTCCATGATTAATAAAGCAGTGATAATGATGAGAATAATAATTATATAAGCCGTGGGTTCAAATCCCACTGAGGGCACACATTTTCTCTTTCACTTCTATTCTAGTTATTTATATGTAGAGATGGGTTTCTTCTTTATACTGTTTATATATATATAAACATAGAGAAGCCTATGGGCGGAGCTAATGTTATATTCTTGTTTTGCATATGACGTCATCAAAAATCTAGCCCTGCTCTTCTATATTTTTTCGGATTGGAAAAATTTGACCGAAAACGGCACGCAGGCTATCAAAAATCTAAACTGAAATTCCTACGAAACTGCTCTTCGTATATATTCTAAGGATCGATAATAAAATAAGACACAGAAAAAATTTCGCGTCGATAGGGTGTACTAAATTTTGAATTTTATAAATAACGGCCCAGCGTGTTTTTCGGAAGGCATAAAAATCCAAGTAGTTGAGTCAATTTATTTCTTCTATTAACTTGTTAAATCATTAAAAGTTGCATTCCAAGAGTTTTGAAGTGAAACCCAACGACTTTGATGGGAAATTAAGCTTTTTTAGTTTTTCGTTTTATGGCCGCCATGTTGGTGCCCCAAGGAGGAGAGGGAGACCAAGATGGCGGCCACATACAAAGTACTGTAAAATTGTTGTAAATTCATTGGTCCACAGCTCCGTTAGGAAATAATCTAATGTTCCAAAATTTGGGTTATAAGTGTATTTTTGGTAGTTCTACAAGGACCAAAATGTTTTATTTGATTTTATCAATGCAAATCAATTTTGCGATCGAGGTTCAAGACGATGAAAACCACCGATATGATCACGACTAGTGAAAAGGGAAATAATAGGACATTCGCATGATGACGTCACATACTACAACTACCAGAACTCTTTGCGCGGATCGTTTTGTTCCTCTAATTTGGGCCATTGTCTTGGAATTCTCAAAGGAGCTTAAAAATCGGAACGAGAAAAAGAATTTGAAAAGGATTCTGGTAGTTATAGTAAAATGACGCCATAATGAAAATGTCCTTTTGGCCATTTTGAAGATGTTGCACGCGCAGCTAGAACAATGGCTATCTGTTTTAAATAACAAAAGGCTGGCGAGTCTAACACTACATATCAATAGTTGAAATTATTTCAGAACTTCATCTTGTTGGTGAATGGCTTTAAAATAAACTGAACTGTTGGAACAAATATATTGTAGGCAATATGGTCTAAATTGAAAATTTGTTGAAAAAAAAGGGGGGGGGGGAACGTTAGTTTTCGAAAAACATTGGATACGAGTAAGAGTATTTTTGACTTTGAATTTCGCAGGCTCCGCCATCTTGGATCTTATGACGTCACACGGATGCCCAGACCGTAAAATTCCGAAATAAAGCCCCGGCGCTTATATCTAGGACGTTTTTGGGGGTGCACAAAAAAAGTCGGACGGGCTTATATTTGTATAGGTAATCATACGAGTGAAAATTAATCCCAAATTGCACGAGAAAACCGTATGGTTACTTATTAATAATACACATGAAATTTTTTGTCAGGAAGTGACGTTGGCGAGTCATGTGACAAAGTAATATATTCAGTCAACAATCCATAATAGTTCACACTTTCAAATTCATTCAAATTGTTCGAGTGTTCTCAGAAGTCGAAAGGAAATGTTTCATTGCTTTCCAAATAAATTTGCATCGTATTTCCTTTTTTCGGCACTATGTTTCCTTTTTTCTGCACTGTGTTTCCTTGAAATTGCATTGCCCTCAACGAATCAGAATTGATAATTTTTTTCATGTATATTATTAGGAGGGAAATTTGCGTTTCAAAATCTGCTGGGGGAAATTTGTGTCGGCAATTTTTCAATGTGCAAATGATAAATTGGGGCGTTACTAGAAATTCGTGACAACTTAATCTCTCTGAACATGCCAACTTCAAACACAACAGCAATAACAAAACGACAATATTTTTTTATGTGTAAGTTTCAATGAATAGCCTAAAAACGTACAGTCCAACTTATCACATTACATCAGGTTATATTTTGCATAATCTTACTGCAATTTAACCAGTGAAAAGGCTCTTAAAGGAAGAAAGAGAGTAGAAGGTCAATAAGAGGATCGGGGAAGTTGGAACAGGGCTTGCCTACTACTAGGGCAGTCACCCCTTTTCAACCTACCCCTCCCCTCCCCTTAAAGTGTCTACGAATCGAACATTAAGTTCGTAAATTACGAATGTATCCATGGCAACGTCATAATTAGTACAGTGATGTGTAGTTTCCTTAGCAGAACAAATGCGCAAAGTCAGTTCAATTGTTTTTACCCACTATTTGCAGCTTTATTTTTCATTTTGTAATTTATCCCTAGTCACGGTTCATCTGATCTTATTTGCATATTGCAAACATGAATATTGGAACGAGATGACATACTGACAAAACGCATTTCTTCGAAAGGATTTCCAAATGAGATCAACTTAATTTTTGATCTGTAGACACTAAGTTTCTGTTCACAGGCTAAGTGCAACGTTATACTAATCTTGTGCTATTACCAGATGAAGTGTTGATTGGTCGAGGTGCCACCCTTGGCACACGACCTATACCACCAGTTGATCGCAAGTTAAGTGTGGCAGGGATGATAAGGGGTCTCTGTCCCATCGCTACCAGTGGACTAAGGCTTGGCTGGTCATGTGTGTTGATGTTCGGCGTGGATGAGTTATTAATGCCTGTCGACCAGTAGGAACCTAAATGACAAATTACGATTAGCCTACTAAATGTAATACTAATAATAACGTATTAGGAGCATCCTACAGTCTCAATGCTCTTACATATTATACCTAATCGAAATAAAAATTACTTGAATATATAAAATGGATCAAGTAACTAGCTAATAGCTTCTAAAAAGAAAGGTCTTCAAAAACTTGATTTAAACCTAGTTAATGAATCAATACTTCGAATACAATCCGGAAGAGAGTTCCACAGTTGAGCTGCAGCGACATAGAATGATCTTTCGCCATAGGTACAGTATTAGAACAAGCAACTGACAGTAAATTATGTGAACTCGATCTGAGTGAACAAGAAGGTCTGTAAGGTCTGAGTAATTCACTTATATATTTGGGAGCTTGGCCATGGAAAGCCTTAAAAGTAATTAAAATTAGTAATTAAAAGTAGCTACAAGGTCATTTATACTAATTACCATCAAAGTCGATAGAAAAAAAGAAAGTTGTGGTCCAGAACCCTCACCACGACTCATGCACGAATATACCACCATTCTAGCCTGCTAGTAGCTATTCTGGTTTGGGTAAGTTTTATTTTATTTTGGGTTACCTGTGGTGTGCGGTCACAGGTAGCCCAATCCGAAAAATACATTACTGAAAAAATACAGAAGGGCAGGCGAGCAGGCTACCACTGCTATCATCATCATAACATCAACAGCATCAACAGTATCATCATCAGCATCAATAACAGCATCATCAACAGCATCACCATCATCAATATCACTGATCATCATCATCAACTTACAGTATTGTATTTGTATTGTATTTTATTGATTCGCCACTAATAAAATTTACAAAGTAAATAATAAAAAGTAAAATATACAATAGGTTAGTGGCGAGGAAGCCTAAAAAGAAACCATTAAGGGCTTATGTGAATTTAGGCTTCCTCTTAAAACTAACAGCAAGTGGATATATGTAAACGAGTAACTATGACGAACTGGCGTTTTTTTTTCTCGTTTTTTTTTGCGTTACATATATTCTTAATAATAACTAATCATGATTAATATTTACGACAGAGATAAGATTTTAAATTTACTTTGGTAGAATTGTGTTCTGTTGGAAAAGTAACTTTTAACCCAATCTAATACTATGCCACGAATACCGTAATGTTCAAAAATAATGCTGTGGTTAACAGTGTCGAAGGCTTTCGATAAATCTAGAAAAATTCCAACAGCAATTTCTTTACGATCAATTGCAGATGAAATTTTGTCATATATGTCGATCAAAGCAAGCGCAGTAGAGTGATTTTTTTCTGAAACCGAACTGATTATCATTTAAAATATTACATTTATTAATGTATATCAATAGGCGGTTATAAATTACTCTTTCCAAAAATTTAGAGAAGCTTGGTAGAATTGAGACTGGTCTATAATTGGTGAACAAAGCTTGATTATCAGCTTTAATAAGAGAGGAATCACGCGAGCAATTTTCATTTCATCAGGAACAATACCATGACTAATGGATGAATTGATAATGTGAGTCAAGGGTTCAGAAATAATATCAATAGATTGTTTTATTATAGACATAGGTATGTTGTCATATCCAGAGGCTTTTCCTGGTTTAAAGCTGTTGGCAATTTCTAGTATCTCTTCTTTGGTTGTTGGATTTAAAAAAATTGAACTCGAAAAAAAGCAGGAAAGGAAATTCTGATGAGACATGGCTGAGGGCTGTATTTGTTTAGCTAAGTTAGTATCATCAACAGTATCATCAACAGCATCATCAACAGCATCATCGTCAGCATCATCAACAGCGTCATCAACAGCGTCATCAACAGCAGCATCACAGCAGCAGCAGTATTTATGTCAACAGCCTTTAATAACAACAAATAAGGCACCATACCAGGACTAACTGATCGAGGTCTTGTTATTGTTGCTCTGTTACGTGAAGAGCCTAAGGACATGGCATTTAGGTTCCTGTCTAACATTCCATGATCTTTCACTTCGAAATCGTCCATCGGATGTTCCTATTAAAGAGAATAGTTATTTTAATAATCCTATGATTGTTGTGTGCACTGGATTACGATACATACAGCAAAACAAGTAGTAGTGAGGTACAATGTAAAATTCTTCGTAACAGCCTTCATATTATTGCAATGCACCTTTTGCAGGAATGCAATCATGGGGTTATACTGGATGGCAAAACACAACTGACTTCATTTATTTAAAGGCACTCGTACTAGATCGGCAGTGTTATTAGCAAAACCTGTTTGCAAATGCTATTTTCCACCTCCAATCGATTGTCGATCTTTCTTACACAGCGTTTTTGAAGATTGTTTGCCATCCAGTAAAGCCATTACCCTGGGATCACGAGCTCAATTCATTCGTTATTGAAGTGATATATCAGCACGTGACTGTTTCCTGTTAGAGGCATGTTACCTTGTCTTGGAGCAGAGAGCCTGTGGAGTTTGAAGATGATGACGACTCTGATGACCATGATGTCAATTCTAATGTTGATTTTGATGAATTCTGATGAAGATGAATCCTGTGCAGGTCGATAATATAATACACATAAATGAAAAGGTTGCAGTAAATTACGCGAAAAACTACTGACCACTGAACAGTGAGGATATGGAGCGAATTTCGTATGAGTGGGACAAAAATATGGCATGTTCGCAGCCTTACCGTGACCGTACTGTAACTTACAATACCGTAACTCTGTAATTTGATTGGCTCACAAAGACAAAAACAATGGGAAACCATTTTAATGTCACAGCATGTCGTAGAGTAACCGTACTGTAAGTAAGTAAGTAAGTAAAACTTTATTTATACACGCTTGCCCCGTCAACTATTAGATAAAAAGCTGGTTTCCACAAGGGGCGTGTGGTTACAAATTCATAAAAAATTAAACTATTAATTTAAAAGTTATACTGAAACTACATTAATACTAACGACTAATAATAATAACTACTATACATTAATAATAACTACTCTAATTTATTACTATAAAAACCTTTACTAAATAGAATCATGTAAAAGTGTGAGCATTAATTCTGCTAGTAAAGATAGATAGGGAGTCAGATTTTTGAATGGCTTCAGGAAGCGAATTCCATAATTTACCTCCGCTATATGAGAAGCTTTTCTTGAGATATTCCGTTTTTGGTAGTGGTAACTGCAGTGAGGCAGAGGAGCCCCTGAGGTTATATTGAGTTGTATTCCTCTTACTCGAGAACAGATCTGCAAGGCAACTCGGAGCTAAGCCATTGATCACTTTATACATTTGTTTTACTTTTGACTTTGCTCGTTGAGTTTCTAGAGTTTCCCAGCCTAAGGCATTTAAAGCCTCTATGGCAGGGGTATCGTTACTCATATTCATAATTAGTCTTGCAGACCTGTTCTGGAGTTTCTGAAGCCTATTAGAGTGACCTTGACCAAAGGTATCCCATACCTCACTACAGTAATTAAAATGAGGCTGAACTAATGCGTTGTATATGCTGACTAGAGTGGCTATTTCAACTTCCCTTTACCTTATACTGTAAAGTCACTGCCGAACTTGCCTCTCGTACGAAATACGCTCTACATATGACAGGGTGGGTTTGTATGAAGTCACTATACAGCCGTATCATAACAGTACCATAGCCCCTATCGTAATCGTGCTGCATCAGGATTTAATGCCTGGTATTCGCTAGCGACGCAAGTGCGAGCGTAGGAGAGTTATAAGAAGCGGAAGCCTCGGTTGTATGCTATATTTACAATGCTAATGGCCTGGATATGAACCCTCTGATTGGCTTATTCTTCTACTTACATGTATGCCGCTTGTGCTAAGCGATGGAAGCTCGACGGAAACAGTGTAATAAGTAAACCTTCTTTATAAGGCTGAAACATTAACTAATAAAAATGTCTATGATATACTGATAACCCAGAAAACAGGAATTCCTACTGCACAAGCTAAGTGGGAAAGAAGGCTAATGGTTGAGGAATTAGATTGGAAGGTAATTTATGTTCGTATTTATAAAACAACGATCGAATCTTATCTTAGAAACTTTCAATACAAAATCCTTAACACTTCCCTTTACCTTAATAAGGATCTTTAAAAAATTAATTTAATTGGTGATTTTCGTTGTTCTTTCTGCGGGCTGGAGCAGGAGTCAACGATTCATATTTTTGTTGAATGTCGTCCTGTAGTTAATTTTTATTATACCTTAAAAACGTGGTTAGATACCTGTGATATTGTAATACCGTTCTTGAATGCCTTCAACATAATTTTAGGAGTAGACCAAGGATAAAACAATGCTATTGTTAATTTTGTTATATTTATTTTCAAACTAATGTTGTACAAATACAGAGCACGTGGCAAAGTGCCAAAATTAGACGATTTTATTCAAAAGATACGATATTATTATAGGATTGAAGGATCGATAGCAGAAATAAATAATAAAATGGTCTCTCATTTACAGAAATGGGAGAAACTTACCCCTTTTTTCTCTCTCTGTTAAACAGTAATATTAAGTTGACATTTGTTTTTCTCCTTTGCCTTTTTTTAATGCTTGAAATTGATTGTATGTTTTACGTTTGTATGTATGTACTTTGGATATTAGTGGATTACTATTAGTTTATAGTCTTTAATTTTGAGGTTGTAAAAGTAGTGTTAAAAATGGTGTTTAATAAAATATGTAAAAAAAAAAGTAAACCTTCCGTTCTTTCTTCTTTATGCTTCCGTCTAGCAAACGCTTAAAGCTTACATCTTACATTTCTTGATTTTCACTAGAACATAACGTTCCTTACTTATGTTTCCGTCGCTTGTGAAAACCAGGTTTAAGGATGATGATTACAAAATACAATAACTGCAGATCAAAACACATGTGTTGCACACATTTGCCACTGTGTATAAAAACCCTAAGATTAATGTCATGAGCTTAAAGAATGGCAATCTGGATTAATGCTTTGTGAGCCCGTGTTTACATTTGAATAGAAAACCGTTAAAATCGCCATTTTCGTACTGTACGAAAATGGCGATTGTAACGGTTTTCTATTGTTCAAGCTCGCAAAGCATTAATCCTGATTGGCATTCTTTAAGAAAAGAAGTCACTCTGTTTGACATTGTGCATATTCTGTTTTTTTTATCTCTCTCAAAAACTTGAATGTTAAAAGCAAATATAAGTTTTTTAATTTTATTGCAGTATTTTATGGAGTAACTGCAGAATACCCTGCCACTTCAGGAATGTAATTAATTTTCCATTGTTTTCTATTGTTTTAATAGAACGCTTACCCAACCATTTTAACAAACCCTAACCGTACATTCCTGAAGTGGCAGGGTATTCTGCAGTTAAGCCTATTTTATCAAACATTTTATACATACAAACCTCATACCTGTGCAGGAACATTTCGACCAAAACGTTGCAAAACGTAATATTCATCCCACACGCACATCTCCCACATGGTTTAGCCGGATGCGAGTAAGATTAATATATATTCTTGCGGTAGTAACGTAAACTTGTAAATATCGATTGAATCATATGAGGAAATCGATAATATCAATTTGTTAACACCTTACGGAGTAAGCGAGCGAGTGACTTGATTTTCCCATATAACAATAGCGAATTTAAGATACAACTACTACGGACTACGACTACGGTTGGAGGTGCCTAGCGGTCGGCTAGAGTACTGGGCCGAGTACGCAACGAATGGCGCGAAAATTCAACATTTTGGCGAGACTGAGCTGAAGCCATTGCGTTGCCGACCGAATTGACCAAAAATTCCCACATAAACTAAGCCCCAAAACGCTGTAAATTCGAACAGAAAGCAATTGATTGTGTATTTTAAAGGTTAGCTATTGAAATATTCAAAAGAGCATTGAATTTCTTACATTAAATCCGACTAGCATACTCTTGTTGTGGTGACTACGAAAAACACGGCGACTTCTCACCGTCGTGGACTCGTTGCGGTACAATGAAACCAACACGAGTGTCTCGTTCCAGTCCTTTATTGACACGCGTCCGTATTCGTAGACCGTAGTCGTCGTATCTTAAATTCCCTAATAACTCGTGGATTGCTAAAACAATATCCAACGAGTTAAAAAATGTGAATACAACATGTAAAAGGTAAACGCGAACGTACCTTTTCCGCTTTCTTCTACGGTAGAATCCACAGTATAACAGGGCAGCGTAGATGAGAGTAAAAAGATTGAAGACCCAGCAGACTGTTGTCAGGACCACTCTCAGTGTGTGAGGCAAACTACCACTGATTAAATCTACCCTAGTAAAAAAATGAACAGAAATACAGTGTAGTTTTTAAAGAAACATTTTCCGTGTTTCCATATTGTCATACAAACACGAGTGGGAGTTTGGGAGAACGAGAAATAGCAATGGGCACACGATCCTGAAGGGCAAGTGTTTCCACAGCTAGTTTGAGTTCTTCCAATCTTCCACAATTGCCGGTTCTATAACTCTACGGAAACATTGAACATATTTTCTATACCCATTATAAAATACAAGAATAAAAACACGAGAACACGCTTGTTTTATTTGATCATCAAAACGTAAATTCTCCCAACTAGCTCAAGCGTGTGCTCAACTTTCTATATTTCTATATAAGTTATAGAAACACCCATTTCTGCCAACGCAAGCGTGCGTACTATCGAATCTATTTTATAAACTACAATGGAACATGGAATGAGTGTCATTGAACATTCTATACATGTGTACTCCAATTTCATAAACATTGTTGGAAGAAATAAGAAAAGAGAATTTAGCTGTATAAGTAACTTGAATAACAGGTGACCTGTAGACTATAGCCCAGTTCACATGACACGCATTTTAGGCACGGTACTCCAGGCACGGTAATCATATGCACGGCACTCCTTGGCACGGCACTCCTAGGCACGGCACTCCTAGGCACGGCACTCCTAGGCACGGCACTCCTAGGCACGGCACTCCTTGGTACGGCACTCCTAGGTACGGCACTCCTTGGCTCGGCACTCCTAGGCACGGCACTCCTAGGCACGGCACTCCTAGGCACGGCACTCCTAGGCACGGCACTCCTAGGCACGACACTCCTTGGCACGGTACTCCTAGGCACGGTACTCCTAGGCACGGTAAGGTTAACACTTATTTTTTCTTTGGCATTCCCAAAAATCCAGGGGCGTTGAGGCCGGAGTGTTGTGCCCATGTTAGGACTACTGTGCCGAAAACACGTGTCGTGTAATTTGGGCTTGAAGCAAAAGAAACTTGCTTATCCGTCACACAACAATGTCCGTTTTTATACTAGAGACGCATAATGCCTCTATATGTATATGGGCAAAGACAATTTAGTGCGACTAGTATAAAGGCGGGACGAAGTATGAGGCGAACTTGGTGATAAATCCCGCCATATTTGTTAGAGCGAATTGGTTCTACTTGTTGCTGCAAAGAAAACTTAGTCGTCTGCTTAGCTCGTCTAGTATAAAAACGGGCATAAAACGCATCTTGCGACTGGACGAACTAAGTTCGATAATGCGTCGTTTTGGACGGATTACCACTGAAACTTAGTTCGTCCAGTCGCACATTAAATGCGCCTTATGCCCGTTTATATCAAAATCAGCCCTCCCCCTTCACATTAATCCTCTAAATCTATATATCCTCAATACATACCCTTATTACCCAACATAAAAACCTAAATCTAACCTGGCAACATAAATACTAAAAAAACATTAAACCACAAACCCAATGAACTTTACATCATTGAACTAGAACAGTACAATAAAAGTGTTTACCAGATGGTTGTAGCCAGTAAGAATGAAGATAAAATGACAGTGAGCAAGCCAACCCTAAAAACGACAAGACAAAATGTTATTTACTTGTGTGATATGTTACAATCATTCAATTACACTGAGTTTCTAACAGTGTGGTACTGATTTACATAAAGTCTGTGACCATAATAGATAAATACAAAATTACAAATAAAGATATAATATATTAAAAATGGTATGAATATTAAGATATATGTAGTGTAAAATAAGACTAAAACAATATTAATTCTTTAATTCGATCATTAAAGACTTCAAACTACTGTATTACCTAAAATTCTATGAACTTTGTAACAGATCAAGAAAACTATGGTGTTTATAATAAATCTAATAACACTTATGAAATCTAAAAAGCAGTCTCAATTTTATTCTTAAACGAAACTAAAGACGTAACTCAGCTGGAAGCTCATTCCAGAGCTTTACTCCAGGGCCGGGTTGTTCAAAGCCCGATTAGTGTTAATCCTGGATTAAATCTGCAAAGAACCTATTGGTTGTCATGGAAATTAACCCTGGATTAGCACTAATCAGGCTTTGAACAACCCGGCCCAGAGCTTTACTCCGTTGCAGAAGGCTTTTTTCATGAATTCATTGCTATAAAATGTGACAGTGACATGATATTGCATGGCTACCAACAACTTGACTGAGTTTGTAAATTAACAAATAAACCTCGTCATAAGGAAGACCGTGCATAGGAATTGGTAAGAATACCAAGCAGAATTTTGTAAACAGTAACTGACTAGCAAGCTTTCAAAATGCGCAAGAATAAGATACGTTTGTATGCCAAAAAAGTATTCTATTTAATATGTGACTTTTGAAAGCTTACTACTGTAAATGGGAAATATCCAATGAAACATTACCACACTTAGCAAACTTAATAATATGCAAATAATATGTACTAATTATGAAAAACAGGGGGAAACAGGGACAGTGGAGCAAAATTTCAAGGAAAGGGACTAAAAAAAGTGTGTGTGTTGGGGGGGGAGGGGGGGGGGGGCAAAAATGGTCATTGAGCCGGTATGACTAAACTACATGTATAGTCTCCCGGTTAGCTCAGTGGTTAATCTCCGGTCTGTTGTCCGGGAGGTCACAGGTTCAAACCGCCGGCCGGACCAACACTCAGGGTCTTAAAATAACTGAGTGGAAGGTGCTGCCTTTGTGAAACAACTGCAAATGGTTAGACCTTCACGTCTTCTCGGATAAGGACGTAAAATCGTAGGACTAAGGGCTGGATGTCAATTGGGGCGAGAGCTCTGTTTCCTTCCCTTGTCACAAATGATGTGACGAATTCAATAAACTAAACTAAACTGACTGAGAAGTAGCTAGGCAAAATATTTTTTTGCCCATTGGCTGCATCATCCCTGGGAAAAGTAGAGAGAAAGAAGAGAAGCCAGATTTGAAGCAATTGTATTATGTACAGTGTGTAGTTATTTAATAGGCACATTGTTCTGTCGAACTTTGCAAGATCACTAAAATTCAATGTGCCTTCAATGAACTCTAACTCAGAATTAATTGGCTTTATGTGTAAGTTCTACTTTTCGTAGTAGATACTCTAATTTCTTCTCGAGTTGCCATAGCTTTAGACAACTGCTTGAGTCGGTTAGCACCGAATAGGAGGCAGCCCACAGAAAATGTGGCTCTCACTGCCATTACGGCATGTGCTAATAAAAATCAAAAATATAATTAGATTAACTTTATAAACTTGGATCAGTCCTTTTTTCAATTTGTTAGTGGCCAATTTTCCCAGGGTTTTATTACATAGTTGACAAGTACTAGTACACATATACACCGTCTAATTTCCAAAACTACATGTAAAAAGGCATAAGGGATCAGGTCAAAACACATGCCCCAGATAGGGACCCATTTTTTTCAACAGACACAGCTGTAAGCACAGGGTACCACCCCCATCCCCCATTTTTGACCATCTATGTTCCATTCTGGGGGGCCTAGTGGTAATTTTAACACAGAAAATGAAATGATAACGTAAGACAAAACATGCAGTGCATTTGTTTCTGGATTATGCCTTTTAGTTTTAAAGATATTTAAGAACAAATTATTTTTAATATTGAGTTTTCTCTCCAGAGAAGATGGCTAGCAGCAGCCCCTACCCCCCACCCCCTACCCCAAAATGGGTCCGTCGAGAGGGCATGTGTTTTGACCTGCTCCCTAATATACTGTACCTTGTTTGCCATCTGATAAAACTGAAGGTCTGAAGTAGAAAATGGAAACTGGCAATATGGATAGATTTAGACCTTGTGTCCATAACTGAAATAAAAACAAGAGAAAATAACACAAAATTGAGCAACATGATGCAGGGTATGGGAAGGCATTCAGTCAGAGTATATTTTACATGGGTGGTGTACTAGTTACAGCAATGACTAATAATGGTACGGTTACAGATTGGATCAGAAGACCAAAAACAATAGGAAAACCATTTCAATATCACAGACTGCATGCCGTACAGTTATATTACAGTACGGTTCTGGTAAGGCTACATGTATGGGCATGCTGTATTTTTTTCACACTCATACAGAATTCACCCTAATGAACTATACTGTACAATAAAATAATACAAACATGTCGCAAACCTGGCAATATTTTTTACTTCTAACATCAGTTTAACAGGTCATTTGTCAAGCACAAGCAAGAAATCAGTCTAGTCTGTGTTTTGCAGTCAAGGGTGAAAATACCAGTACTTTTTGTTTCAAATAGCTCACTTTCAATATATGTTATGCTTGAATCACTTACATGTATTTAATTGTCACAATTGACCTATATCATTATGACGTCATATCAAAACAATCTATTGTTTAAACGCTAAGGATCACGGTCATGGGACGGGGACAAAACAGCAACAACACAAAGGAAATCGCTATCAAATGCATTTTGTAGAACGTAGAATAGCGGTAACAGCCACCAAATGCGGTAAATATTGTGGGATAAACATTGATACAGCTGATATCTGGAAACCAGACAATTCGAAGTTAGATTTTCCTCAGCAGAGCAGATTTAGTTCAAAATTCTATTGTTCAAGTCGATTCTGTCCCCCTCATAAACATTAGCCGTGATGTCATAATGATATAGGGTAATTACAAAAGGTTTAATGAGACTCCAGTGTAAATTTAATTTATTCTATTCGTATTATTTGGTAATCATTAGTGTGCAAGTTCAATTAATGATTTTAAAATAGTGTAAGTGATGTTTGAAAATTCTAACAAAACAACATGAGTCTGCAGGATGAGTGTTATTTGTGGAATTTTCAAACATCACGAGCACTGTTAATCGTTAATTGAACGTTGTTCACTAATGATTACCGGTTAATAATATGGCGCGTTCACTACAATGATTTCAACGATTATCGAACATACCATTGTGTTACATTTCATTTTGGCTTTGTTTGTTGATATTACTAAAGTTTACGAAATACAGTAAGAGAATCTGAGTGTTTGGTTTAGGAAATTAAATAAGCGCCCCTCTCTATTAAGCGCCCCTCTTCCAATAAGTGCCCCCCCTAAGGCCTCCGAAATTTAATAAGCGCCCCAGGCGCTTAATAGAAGATTTACGGTATATCAAAAGTGTGCTATTGTGGCAGAAATGCATCAGGTCAGTCTCTCCAACCAGACTTAGTTTTTGCCAGAGATGTACTGAGTACATGTATATAATAACCTCATACTTACTGCCAGGATAAATTAATTGAGCAATAACCACATTAATTTTGCACATTTGATCATATTGCACATGTTAATTTGCACAGGATAGATATTAAATTATTATTATTATTAACCAGCTCAGGATTCCCACACATTTGCAGGAAAAAAATATTCACTGATTTTTCATTGACCAAGAAGCAATTTTCACTGACCTCCAGTACAGTGCATGCTCCTATTTTTTCCAAATATTGAATCGCTATTTTGGGACAGCAACATGAACAGAACAGCTCAAAAACAGCCAAAACAAATAAGTGAATGAAGCTTGAAAATAAAAATTCCCTGATTTTTCACTGACTTTTCATTGAAATTTGGGATTTCCCTGACCAAATCCTAAATTCCCTGTCACTTCCTTGACCTTGAAAACAAAAAGTTTTTCCCTGACCATCGGACCCCTGCAGCTGCTATTTGCAGGCTTAATGTCATAAGCACATTTCAGTTATCTAGACTAATTTTATTAGCAAATTTCAAAAACTTCACTAAATCACATGCAGGACATAGTGGCTCACATCATGCTACTAGTACAAAATAGTGATAACTAGCAACAGTTGCTACTTAAGTGCCATTTTCCTCTAAGGCCAAACAAAATAAAATTAAACGTTGTGTTTCTGGTAACCTGTCCGACCTGGATTCTTTCATGCCAACCTCAAATTTTTATTGCTATTTTCCAAGACTTGAAACAGATCAAATAAACAAAAAATACATAAAACATATTAACACAATGAGAAGTATGTACTAAACAACAACTTCTTGCTAAAGACAGTGCATCTTCAGTGCACTTGCATGGACATGACAACAATGTATAAACACAGGGTTAACTAAAAAAAAGCCCCAAAAATGTTTTTTTTTTATTAAAAAATTAAGGCACTCACATTTGGATGCATTTTGTAGATGGTTTAAAATATTTATCCAGACATGAGAGCCCACATCCATTATCTTGGACATCCACAGAGTTGACTTTGTATCATTGGTGTTTCTTCTGACTTCCCAAAACGATGCATCTAAAAATTCTGTGCCCCTCGTAAGCAGGTCGTTGACATTAGAGACAAGTAACCATGCTATTCCTACATGTACATACATGTATATGAATTAAAAATGCACAATGACATAAATATAAAATCAATAAAAGCTTTAATAATGATGCAGAGAAAGAAAATACTGTTCTGCAAAGAAAATACTGTTCTGCATTACACAACATATTGTTGTAACCGAGACAACATCTTATTTTTGTCAATAAAATGTATTGTGACAGTTGTAGACAGGAGAATGCCACATTGTAGAGGTTTCTGATGTTTGAAAACTGCAGATTGAACGTGTCTTGTCGATTTCATAGTCTGAAAAGTTCTGGAAAAAGTTTGCTTCTCACTCATTTAAGTTAGGTTTCAAATGTAAAAATACGTTTCTGAAGCATAACTGTTCTTCAAATATTATGTTTAATAAACTCCAGAAATGTGTCTTTATATTTGAAATGTAAAGAGTGAGAAGCAAAATTTTTACAGAAACTTAACATCCCAGGGACTGCATGTCTACAAGGTGTTCTATTGTATACAACATGTTGTCTCGGTTACAAGTACAAAACGTTGTAAAATGCAGAACTCAATGTTACTTTTTTCACAGTTCAAGGTCATTCGAAAATGGCAATAAGGAGATATAAAAATAGTCCTGTTATAGTAACGTAATACAATGCTGTACATGTGAAAAGGTAATTGACCTTCTCTCATGGTACATTAATTTTGTTGTGTAGCAAGTGAAGTAACGTTGCCTAAGCTTTGGGGTTTTTTGCAACTAAATTTGGCCCCTGTTCAATAAAATGTTTACAAACATGTATTTTACAAGTCTGGCTGTTGTTCCTCGTGTACATATGAGTGTCAAAACAATGGTGGATTGTTTTATGTGTGTAAAAGTTTTATAAATTAGATTGGCCCTTGATTGGAGTGATACGTCAGTACCACTTCCAGACCTGTATTCTGATTGCACCCATTATACTGTAGCTCTATTGTTTTTATATACCTCTCGTTCTTAATTGGGTTAGGGTGTTTTGTATTGTTGAGTTAGCCAATACTGTGGCTCATTCCAAGCAGTACTGTCTGGCTCCTTGGTTGAAATACTTGCTCATTACATCAGTGGACTGTTAATCATTTACGGCCAGATTCCACTGTATTTGGCTTTTTCATATATTTCAAAAACATTTGCAATTTTGACTCACCACTTTCCTCTGTCGAGTACTTGCAGATCTCCCCACACATAATAAATGACAACAACAGGAAAGAGAGAACTTGCAAGGATAGAATTCCAAAGGATATGTGTAGAGCAGCATTAGAACTATCCTGTAAAATAATTAATGCATATATATGCATTCATGACTGTGTAAAAATAATATTCGAAACAAACTTATCTCCCCAAACAGATGCATTGTAGATAATTTCATATAAATTAATGTAGATACATGTATACAGGGATTGATCCAGAAATTGAGCCAGAAGGGACAATTTGGCCCTTTTGCAAGTGAACTGGCATTTAATTTCCTTTGGAAGTGGCCAAAGCAGGTCAATTTGACCATTATTGTATTATTTTCCAGGGACAAACGTATTTTTAAAGCGGGAATGCCGCAATGGCGCAGCCTGGCTCGTTCCCTGTGTATATAGTTTTTTCTTTACTATTTTTACCTCGAGTTGGTGAAGCTGTTTAGGCCAGTAAATTTGGTAAATGGTAAACAGGGCTGTGTCATTAAGTTTTCAAGGTGCTGGACAACAGTGAAAAACAGCAGGTCTCCATGTGACATAAGCTACAACTCTGGCTTTAAGTTTTACATTAACTACATGTACATGTAGCTGGTGATCATAAATCATTGTTGCTGACAATAATCACCAGTAGCTGGCTTCTAATGACATTGGTATGTAATCAACTAAAGTCGATTGAGGTATGCTAACCACCGTGGAAAGCGAGTAGCAGCTGACGTTTCGAGCGCTAGCCCTTCG